>OVBE01007797.1:0-18014 GCA_900406425.1 Iberis pinnata
ACACCCTGTCTCTCAAATTTAACCTTCCACATCATCATCCTCAGTGGATGATGACATTGCATGGATGCTGATTTGGACAATGACATGGCAAAAAGATAAGTCAGCCGCAATACCAACACATAACCCAGTACAAGTTAATCAGCCATCAAATGCAACGTAAGTCAGCCGCAAGGTGAATGCTATTCTANTCTAGTAATTAACCTTTCTCAAATTAATCATTCGTAATATGCTGGGAAACCATAAGTCAACCCTTTCAGCAACTAAATCAGCAGTGACATGAATTCTATTCTAGTAATTAATCTTTCGCTAGTAGGTCAGTCGTAAACATGATGCGTTGAACGTTAATCCAGTTCTTGACGGCTGAGTAGAGGTATCTCAGCCGTGTTAACATCGAATAAGTAAAACACAGTCATCTGCAATTAATCAGCCTGCGAAACATAACTCAACCATCTCTAAGTATAACTCAGTACAATTTTCAACAAGTCATGACGCCGAAGTATAAGTCAGTTGTAACAGGAGTACATAAGTCAGCAGAAAAGCGTAAGTCAACCGTATTCTCGTATGTCAGCCATTAGGTAAGTTGACTTATGACCGTAAGTCAGCCTTTTAAAAACAAATCAACCAGTTTTTGTAAGTAAGTCGTCACGAGCGGGTGACTTATGTGCGTAAGTCAGCTAATTTCTCTTAACTCAGCCATCTTTTGTAAGTAAGTCATCACGAGCCAGTGACTTATGCCCGTAAGTCAGCTAATGTCTCTTAACTCAACGAGTTTCAGTAACTTAGTTGTAACGTAACCATAAGTCGTCTCATTAATACACGTCAGCAAATTCCTACGTGGCGAATGGCATTCCGGTACGCTGGACATTTAAAAAATGCAAGTAATAAAAAAAGATTTGTATGGTTTTAGTCATTTTTACTAAAATGTATGGTAGTTAAGCTATCTTCCCAAAATATAAACTAATGAATAACTTTTTTTTGTTTTTGTTGACATCAAATAAATTATATATTATTTATCAAATATAAAAATTAGAAATAAAAAAGAGCAAATAGAAACACTGAAAACATATATTATGAGTTTATATAGTATTTTGATGAGATGAAAGATAAGCAAAATTCAAAAAAAATTATATTACAAAAAATAATTGTTGAAATATTGTATATTTTAAAAGTTAATAACTACTAAATAAAATCACATCTGTTAGCATTCTTGGTACAATTGTGCGATGATTTTTTATCTAGAGACTCGTTAGTCAAGATCGTTCATGTATATATGAAGGCGAATAGGATGACAATGTTAAGTTTTGGGCATCATCGACCAAGACTTAAGAAGTGGTAATGAAAAGGTTCATGAAAGAATAAGGATGAGAAAATATTGAGAGAGGCCAAAAGAAATGGAGAAAATACGACTTGGCCTGAAACTAGGCCAAGTCGGATGAAGACTCAGCAACTATGCGTGAAAACAGGCCAACCATGCGCGGGAAGGAAAACATGCATTCTGGCGAGTTAGCGGGTGCATGAAGGAAGAAACTTGGAATACAAGCTATCGGGCCATGCGCGTGTCCGGAAATATGGCCAAGTGGACAATGCTTATTATCGAGCCAGGCCATGCGGAGGATCGATCTATCGGATAAAGGATCGGACTGAAGCAGAATGATGCGCAGAATCAAGTCGCAGAATGTAGTATCGAGCCGATAGTGCGCATTGTCCTGAGAACCATCGAGAAACTTAGCGAAAAGGGATCATCGGCCAAAACCAATGGTTTATCTACCAAACCAAACTTGCTCAGCTAATTTTGATAAGGATACTTATTGAAGTTAGGAAATAGCCGTTGAGCACACTTTGGCCTAGAATCCACTTTTGCGTCTAAATTCATTCATGACAGCGTCCTAATGGTCCCCTCCTGGTCCGTACACGCGGTTCTGAGCTGCTTTTTGCTTTTACTCAACTTTTCACCTTATGTAACTTTTTCTTTACCATTTTAAGGGCGATCCTAGGTTTGTCTAGGATCACATATTTAATCATTGTATGCGCCGCATTTCTACTTTAAGGAAGAAAGATTTCCGCTAAACTTTTCTCTCAAAACTTTCACTCTCTCTCTCCTGTTCTTGAGCTTAATCCGCCATGGATAGAGCTTGATATTCTCTCTAACTTTCATGGTATCAAAGCCAAAAGCTCCTTTACCTTTCATACTCCCTCTTAAACTCTCATTCTCTTAGTATTTTCACTCTAAATTTCTTAACTTTTTATTAATCTCTCTCTCAGTGATTTTGTTCAAAACTCATGCATATTCAAAAGAATGTTCACGTGGTTCTTAAGGGAATTAAATACCTCTTGTGGGCAAGAACCATCAAGATATTTCTCGGAGGAAAGGGTCTATGGAACCATATTGTAAAAATCGGTCCAAGCGTGAAAGAAAAGAAGGATCCTAAGAAGGATACCTCTAAATATGACGCCAAAGATGGTGAAGAAGAAGGCAAAGCCAAGGAGCCAACCGTAGAAGAGGAAGAAGATGAAGATACCACCGAGGAGGAAAAATGGTTCCAAGATGACCAAATGGTCCTTGGAGTTATGCAAACCTCTCTGGATCCATCTCTACTCGAAGCATACTCTTACTGTGAGACTCCCAAAGAACTATGGGAGACCCTTCAAAAGGTCTTTGGGAACATCTCTAACCTTTGTCGGGTGTACGAGGTGAAGAAAGCCATTAGCGAGCTCAAACTAGATGATATGGAGTTCAACACATACTTTGGCAAGTTTAGAGCCCTATGGGCTGAACTATAAATGCTTCAAGCATTCACCCTTGATCCCACTGTCTTAAGCGAAAGAAGGGAACAAGACAAGATCTTTGGTTTTCTACTCAATCTCCATGGAGGATACAAAGACTTGGTCAAGTACATCTTGAGATCACCTAAGCTTGGGTCTCTTGAGGATGTGTGCTCTCAAATCCAGAGAGAACAAGGCACTCATGGTCTCTTTGATGGCAAGAAAGAGTTGGTTATGGCCAACAAAGGAGTGGTAACAACCGCGAGTCAAGGATTCCATAAGGCAGAGGACAAGAAGCCAACAATGGTATGTGAGCATTGCAAAAAGAAAGGGCATTCAAAGGACAAGTGCTGGTTTCTTCACCCACACTTAAGACCAGCAAGGGTTAGAGGCAAGCTTAATGGACCAAGGTCAAATGTGGCTCAACAAAGCCAAGGAAATGATGGGGGGGGGGGAAGCTCGAGTCAAACCACAGAGGAAGCTAGCAAATCAAAGGCTATAGTCTCGTACAAGGCAACATCAGGAACTGCCAATGAGGACTATGTGAGCAAAAGTGACTTTGATGCCATCATCAAGGCCTTGAAAGAGGTCACCAAATCTGATCCGACAATGGAGGTGAATACACAAGCCACCGATTCAAAGACCATCTAGCAAGGCATGGTATCATCCATCAAACTAGTTGTTCTTACACTCCACAACAGAACGGAGTGGCCGAGAGGAAGAATAGGCACCTCGTGGAGATAGCTTGGTCCATGATGTTCCATACTAGTGTTCGAAAACTCTTTTAGGGAGATGCGATGGTTTTGGCGTGTTATCTAATCAATAGAACCACAACACAAACTCTTAAAGACATCTCTCCCTTTGAAGTACTTAATAAACATAAACCCTCTCTTAGTCATCTAAAAGTATTTGGCTGTGTTTGTTTTGTGTTTGTGCTAGGAGATCAAAGAAGTAAGCTTGATGCCAAGAGCACCAAAGCAATGTTTCTAGGATACTCCGCAAACCAACAGAGCAACAAGTGCTATGATCCATTGGCAAGGAATGTCCTAGTCTCACGAGAAGTAAATTTCATTGAAACTAAAGGCTTCTACAATGAGAATAATTGGGACAATTTGAAAGACTTGTCCACATCAACTTTGGATATGGCAGAAAATCTAAAGATGCTCTTGGAAAACCTTGGGGTCGCAAACCAAGAATCTACATCAAGAAATACTTCCCAACCGGCTCCACCCTACACCAACTTAGACACATCCCACCTTGATCATGAAGGGGGGAATAAAAGTGACCAAGATGATAGTATAAATCCAGAACATGGGGATCAAAATCATCCTAGCTCACCGGTTCATAATCAAGGGGGAGTTCAAGATTCTCCTATTCAAGAACAAGGGGGAGTTCAAATGGACCAAACTCAAGATCAAGGACCACAAGAACCACCAATCTTGAGAAGAAGCACAAGTATCAAGTATCCTCCATCACATTGGAGGAACACAAGGGTTTACTATAATAGTAAGGCCGTAGCTCACCCTATTCAAAAAGTATGTTCCATGGTCAACTTTCCCAAGACTCATTAAGCTTTCACAAGTAAGATAGATCAAGAACAAGTCCCAAGGTCTTACAATGAAGCTATTGAGGTCAAACATTGGAGAAAGGCTATACACAATGAACTCAAAGCCATGATGAACAACCAAACATGGAAAGAGGAGGAGCTACCTAAAGGCAAAAAGGTTGTGACTTCAAAATGGGTATTCACCATTAAGTATAAAGCTAATGGAGAAATTGAAAGGCACAAAGCAAGATTAGTGGCTAGAGGCTTTACTCAAACATATGGAGAGGACTACCTTGACATATTTGCCGTGGTGGCTAAGCTTGACACGGTAGGGGTATTAATGGCCATAGCTACTAACTTATCTTGGGACTTGTGGCAAATGGACGTGAAAAATGCATTCTTACAAGGGGACTTGGAAGAAGAAGTTTACAGGCGACTACCACTGGGTCTTGAGAGCTCAATAAGTCAAGGAAAGGTTCTTAGGCTTATAAAGGCAATCTATGGACTTAAACAATACCCTAAAGTCTGGTATCATAAGCTAATTTCCACACTAATCATTAGAGGATTCACCAAATCCGAAGGAGACCATACTTTGTTTACACTTAATAGCCAAAAAGGTAGAGTAATCATCCTCATATATGTTGATGATATAATCATCACAGGGGATGACAAGGTAGAAATTCAAAACACTAAAGACTACCTTAAATCTTTTTTTGATATAAAGGATCTTGGTGAACTAAAATACTTTCTTGGCATTGAAGTTTGTAGAACATCTAATGGTTTGTTCTTGTCTCAAAGGAAATATACATTAGATTTTCTTAAGGAGACAGGGAAGCTAGGAGCAAAACCATGCAAAAATCCCCTTGAGGAAGGCTACAAAACCTTAGGAGAAGGGGAAGTTGAAGACCAACCTTATGGAGACCGACATCAATACAAAAGACTCGTGGGTAAGTTAATATATTTAACCATCACACTGCATGATATATGTTTCTTTGTGAACCAGGTATTGCAGCACATGCAAAGTCCTAAGGTGCATCATTGGAACATGATTGATCGGATCTTGAGATACCTTAAAGGGGCACCTGGCCAAGGACTTTGGATGGGACAAAATAACAACACTGAGATAGTAGGCTACTGCGATGTTGAATGGGCTGGAGACAGAATGATAGAAGATCTAAAACTAGGTATTGTACCTTCATAGGGGGCAACTTAGTCACATGGAGGAGCAAGAAACAAAAGATAGTCTCATTCTCAAGTGTCGAGGCAGAATACCGGGCCATGAGGAAGCTAACTAATGAGCTAATATGGCTAAAAGGATTGTTGAAGGATTTGGGTATCGAGACACATGAGCCAATCACCATGCACTGTGATAACCAAGTGGCCATACACATTGCATCAAACAATGTCTTCCACGAGAGGACAAAGCATATTGAAGTGGACTGCCATAAAGTGAGACAAGCAGTGGCGCAAAGAATCAGATTACCATGTTACACCAAGATCTCGGACCAATTGGCCGATTTATTCACTAAAGCAACCATCATTAAAGTTTGTGAGTCCATCCATGATAGACTTAGAATCACAAGCATTATCAAGGAGTAAGTACCCTAACCACGGAGCCTTGTACTCTTTTTCATTTAGGGAGTTTTATCCCAACAGGTTTTCTCTCTAAATTTTTGAATGAGGCTTGGTCTCTACGGGTCCAAGTTTGGCCAATCACCTCGGCCAAACTTGAGGGAGAGTGTTAAGTTTTGGGCATCATCGACCAAGACTTAAGAAGTGGTAAAGAAAAGGTTCAGGAAAGAATAAGGATGAGAAAATATTGAGAGAGGCCAAAAGAAATGGAGAAAATACGACTTGTCCTGAAACTAGGCCAAGTTGGATGAAGACTCGGCAACTATGCGTGAAAACAGGCCAACCATGTGCCAAGATATCAAGCCAGGAAGGAAAAAATGCATTCTGGCGAGTTAGCGTGTGCGAGAAGGAAGAAACTTGGAATACAAGCTATTCGGCCATGCGCGTGTCTGGAAATATGGCCAAGTGGACAATGCGTATTATCGAGCCAGGCCATGCGGAGGATCAAGCCAGTAATGCGGAGGATCGAGCTATCAGATGAAGGATCAAACTGAAGCAGAACGATGCGCAAAATCAAGCCGCGGAACATAGTATCGAGCCGATAGTGCGCATTATCCCGAGAACCATCGAAAAACTTAGCGAAAAGGGATCCTCGGCCAAAATCAACGGTTTATCTACCAAACTGGACTTGCTCGAGCTATTTTGGATAAGGATACTTCTAGAAGTCAGGAAATAGCCGTTGAGCACACTTTGGTCGAGAATCCACTTTTGCGACTAAATTCATTCATGACACGCGTCCTAATGGTCCCATCCTGGTCCGTACACGCGGTTTCGAGCTGCTTTTTTCTTTTACTCAACTTTTCACCTTATGTAACTTTTTCTTTACCATTTTAAGGGCGATCCTAGGTTTGTCTAGGATCACCTGTTTAATCATTGTATGTGTCGCATTTCTACTTTAAGGAATAAAGATTTCCTCTAAACTTTTCTCTCAAAACTTTCATTCTCTCTCATGTTCTTGAGCTTAATCTGCCATCTATAGAGCTTGATATTCTCTCTAACTTTCAGACAGATGGACTAATGAATCTTGATGTTGCTATTCCGTTGGGTTTTCATTCCTTTGATTCTTCTCTGTAAGATGTTAGTTTATGCTTCTCGAATGATTTGTTGGGTGTTGAGTTTTCTCGGGACGTTATTTTGTAATTCTATATTCTTTTTTAAATTTAATAATCTATAGGGGTTCGTACCTGTAGTCAACCAAAAATAAAATTAAATTAAAATAAAAATATATAAGAAATCTAACAAATTGTATATTGATAAGAATAATTTTATATTACCCTTCAAAAATTTATGAATTGTATATTTAACTAAAATATTTGGGTTTCGTATATTTTGTATTGAACTTATATCGTTATAACTAACCCACAAACAACTCAATTTACAACAAAAAAATCAGTATCAAACAATCCAAATATATATGAAAAAAACCAAAAAGTTTTTTTCTTTTTTTTTTAAATGAGAGTATAGCGTGGGAAAAACTCTAGAAAACAAGAACAGTTAAGAGAATTTCGGCACCGAAGCATTTAAAATGGCTAGCTCGAAGCAATTTGATACCATAAAGAAAATAGTGAAGCTCGAGACTGAATGAATGAAAGCTTCAAATGTTGACTACTAGATACATTCTATACATGAGTAACGAGTCATGTGGATAGTTTACAGTGGTAATTATTTTTCGATTAAGAAGTCAGTGTTATTTTAATTATTTTTTAGTTTACATGGTTTTCTCCATTATATATATTTTTCTTTGGGAAGTGTATGAGTGATACGTGTGTTTACTCTACAAGATTTTCACATAATGAAATCTCCATCAATCCATTGTTTTCGATATAAAATATTAATTAATCTTTTATTTTTATCTCCAACTCAAGCTTCTAAGTCGGACAGAGGCATAAACAATTTTTAAACGGACACATGAAAAAGCTAAAAATATAGGTGAACTTTGCAGTAGCACATAAACCTTGAACATTGTTTATCTTCCACTTTCGTTTAAACTTAGTAGGATCATATATTGTTGATATCACTCAATTTTAATACTTTTTAGTGGATATTTATACTTGCTATTTGGCATTATCCGAGTTTTTTCATTCAGTTTTGGCATATTTTCAGGTTTTTATGTGTTTGGGACATTATGGAGGAAAAAGATTGATTTGTGCACAAAATAGATGCATATTGGCGTATGCAGAATCCAACAGAAAGGTCAAAAGTTTACCAATACTTGAAGATGTTCCCGTAGATGGATTGAGTTGAACTTTTGATACAAGATAGCCACGTGAGTTAGCGTTCATATGGAAGTGGTTTGAAGTCAATCCATCGGTGCAATTAAAAAATATGGCGATTTTACTGAAGACTAATCAAACTGTCTCACAGAAGAAGAATGTTCGGAAAGTGTGAAAAGAGATCGATCGATCCAGAAAAATATCGATAGATACGAACCTCCTGGAAACTTACGTAAAAATAGATTGATCGATCCCTGCACCCGAGAATGACTAAAAATCATCTAAAATTATAATTATGCCCTCAAGACTCACAAAGACTTTTCCTTATTTGTTTTAGTTTATTTTTCCTTATTTTTAGCACTATATAAGCCTTAGGTTTAAGTTTTATTTAAGGGAGGAAGCTTATTTTATTTCCCATAGCTTTTACAAAGAGACGGATTACAACATTTTGGAAAAGAATTATGAACTCTTTTCTTTTTAATATATTGATTTGGATTTTGAATGTGTTCTTCTTTGATTTTTATTTGTGTTAACTTTTCTATATCTTAGTAGTTCACTTGTTATATTTTAGGGGTTTCCCAGGGAAAACAGGATTTGATAGTTAGGGTTTAACATAAAGGATTAAAATTGTTAAGTTCTTAGTCTAGATTTATTCTTAATGCTTGAATTAAACTGGCCATTTAGTTCATTAATATTAGGTTGATAAGCAAAAAGGGATTTGGTTTAGAGATCTGACCTAGTCTAGATGAGTAAGTGTCTCTGCTTGCGAGAGTATTGTCATTGATGCTTATGAACATATCAAATATGAAATCAATGCATGATTGAATTGTTTAAATACAGCGAGATTTTTTATTTAGTAATTTGATTATAGGGATCTAATACTTTGAGAGGAGATTAGTCTATTATTTTCTTTTGAGTTGCGAACTATTTTCACAATAAATCATGCATGTTAACATGAGCTTCAAACCTGAATACTTGTGGAATTCCCTAATGGCTGACGCTTTAGTTTATTGATTTACATCCTCTTTTAATTTATGCTTTTAACTCTCTTACGAACACCCTTTTATTTTGTCTTAGCTAGAATCGAGATTTAACTGAAAGTCGTACTGTCTGGTCTCTGTGGAATTTGACCCTTTACTATACTACAAAGATATGTTCTCTATAGTGTAGATTTAGGATTAAATCCTATCAGTTTTTGGCGCCGTTTCCGGGGACCAATACAATGTCTTTTAAGGTTTCTTTAGAGTTTATTCCAAGATCTTTCTTTTATCTTATTTTTTATATATAGGTGATGACCATGGATTACAATGATTGGCTACATGAGCAGGAGGACATATTCGAAGAGAACATTCAGGATGAGGAGGAACCATTTGATGAGAGCGTGCTTACCCCAGAACAAAAACCAGAGTTGGATTATCTTGAAAAAGAATATCCATCACTGCTAAGGAGAGTTATAACTAAGCTTCTTCAACTAAACATCCTCTTACACCGAGCAGAACTTGAGGAAAGAAATATCACTCATGAAGAGATAAAGGTAGCTGAGAGACTTGAAGAGTTAATATATTGGGTTCCACCAAGCCAACTAGAAGGTATATGTCACATGCCTAGCATTGAAGATATGACTTCTAGTTTGCATACACCCATGATTGTTGATGAATGTTATGATTTGATATGTGAGTCTCAAAGACTAGATACTATGAGGTTTGAAAAACTTACTAGGAATTATGGTGGAATATGTTATGACATTCACGATCTCAAGTTTAAGTTTTCAATGCATGTGAGTTTGGTCCACTTCTTAAAATGTCTTGCCTAGGAGATGTGCTTGATGTAGATAAGATCTTGAGTGATTTAGAAAATCTTAAGGTTGAGATGGAGTTTAGAAGTGAGAATGATGTGTTTTACATGATTGATTGTGATGAAGTTGACTATTTTGTGTTGAACTCGTTTAAACCTGAAGTTGATTTTATTTTTCCATCTAATGCATTTGATTCTCATGATATATGTGTTGAAATCAATTAGCAATTAATGATAAATGCTACATATGTAGTCAGCTTCTTTGATGAGATTGATGTCTTTTTGCCAAGGGCAACATTGTATTTCTTTGTGCATATGTTCTATCTCACAAACAAGAGAAGGACTAACGGTGCATTAGCTCAGCCATATGATTCTCATGACTAGCACATTGTGCTCCACATTCAAGTTAACGACTTTAAACAAGTGTTGAGTGGGAGGCAACCCACTATTTGATGTCTTGGATTTTGTCTTTTGGTTTTGATTTAGTCCAATTTTAGGTTACTAATTTATTAATTTTTAGTTGTGAGTTCAAAGTGTTTCAGGAAAGTTCAGAAAAATCAGAATTGGTCGGAGGTTTAGATTGATCGATCCGTCTATGGATCGATTGATCCTTGAAGGATGATCATTTGCAAAGAATGTTAGATCAATCGATCCGTCTATGGATCGATTGATCCTTGAAGGATGATCATTTGCACAGAATGTTAGATCAATCGATCCGTCTATGGATCAATCCATCCATCGAGATTCGAGAATTACCGAGGAAACAGATCGATCGATCCGTCTATGGACCGATCGATCCAAATGACCATGAGCTTTAAGTAATAATAAATCGATCGATCCGTCTATGGATCGATTGATCCATCGATGATCAGGTAAGTTCTCCTTCTCAGGTAAGTTCCGACATTTGAACTCAAGTCGTTGATTTTTCTTTAGTCTGGTCTTACTCCTTCGCTTGGATTTATTTTCACACCGAGACGGTGTGAAGTAAGTCTGGGGGAGATTTTATAGCTACTAACCATGTTTTATGTCTTTTGGATGTTTCATCATTTAAGTGAAAATTTTTAAAAAATTTTGTTTTGATTTCGTCGAGTCTAGTCAAGTCGAAGGAACAATGACCAAAATCTATGATGATTATTAGCCTAGTGTGATTTTAGAATTGATTTCTATTTGATTACTGACTTAGATTAACTGATGCGTTTAGGTTTAGAATGCCATTAACTGATTTATATGCTTTTGAAAGTTCTGGTGTTTTGGATTGTTGATGGTAAAATCTCTTTTATTTTTTAGATTTTTTTCGGTAAGGGGTAGGGAGACAAATGCTCCCTACAACTGTATTAATGAATAAAATGAATCAAATACAATGTTCTAAACAATGCGGAAAACAAACTACGCTATCCTCCGTAATAATTGTAAGAACACTATCAGAAGGGTGTTCACAAAACTGAAAACCCATGGGGAGAGAAAAATCATGCCGAGCTAAAACATCTGCCGCCTGATTCCCTAAAAACATGAGTTATCCGAACCATCCAATCATGAGAAAAAAACCATGACACAAACGTGTCAGGAAAGAGTAAGGGTGAAAATCATTAATTCTCCCTTTCAGAAACCTTGGAATCCAGTTCAATCAACACCTTTCGGAAACCTTTTTCCCAAGCTAACACCCCCCAAAGTTATGCAAGAGTAGTTGTACATAATCCTATGTTCACAACAAAACCACCTCGCCACTTGCCCCTCTCATCTCGGATTAATCCTCCGGCCATCGCAAAAATACTTCCTCCTCACGATGCACCATCAAAATTAACCGTAACCCATCCCACAGACGGTAATTGTCACCTAATTTGGGCCCTTAGTGCTCTCGTCTACCTTTATTGTGACTTAGCCAGACCCAGTTTATGAGCATCCCTCGTTTCCTCTGCTAACTTCCTAAGAAAAGCCACACGATCACGACATTTCCCTGTTGCACCAAAGATATATCCACACTGTTGAGTTTTGGCATCTCTCGGCCAAAACTTGATAGAAGTTGAAATAAAAGTGTTCACGATGCTAAGAAGGGTAAAATGAGTCAATACAAGCCAAAAAGATGAGATTGGGGGACCTAGCCAAATCTAGGCCAAGTCAGGTTAGTATTAGCAACTATGGAAAAATCGTAGGCGACAATGAAAGAAGCATCAAGCCAAGGCTGAAATGTACGTTATCGGGTCCATCGGGCCAGTAGATGCATTATCGAGACTATCGGTTCCATCGACGACCATGCGAGAAAATATTGAGCATGGGCCAAGAATATGTGTAAACCAATCTATTGGGTCCTCATGCAGACAAACATGCGCAGATCATCGAGCCAGGATGAAGGATGCGCAAGGTTCAGGCGTTCCAGACAATCGAGCCAGTTAGCATGTGCAGGAAGCAAGGAAAGCATGCGCATCATCGAGAGAAATGGCCTAGTTGACTAAGCGGATAATGTAGGCCAATGATCTGGCCGCTACTAAGCCATGATCGTGACACAACTAGGCCAGGATCGAGATGCATGCACACAAACTTATCAGAACGATGCGCATAATTGTTGAACTATTCAGAAATGAATACTCTCGACCAAATCACACAGCTTTCACTCCAGATCTGGTATATGTGGGAAAAATTGTCTAAGGAAGATTCTAGAAGTGAGAGATTTTGAAATATGATCGTTGGAAAAGATTTGGCTTGATACCTCTCAAGTGCGCGTGGTTTGACCAAAGTGGTCCCCAATCCATTCGTACACGCGCATTCAGATTGTGCTTTATGCTTTTCCCTTTTACCTTTTACTACTGTAATAATTTTTTTTACTATTTTAGGGTATGTCCGAGATTACTATATAAAGATGTAATGCGTCGCAATGATCTAATAAGAAAGTTTCATTCTTTCTTCCAAAACTCGATCTTCTACATTCTCTCATTCTCTACTCAATCCACCATGGATTGAGCTTCATAATCTCTAAAAATTTCATGGTATCAGAGCGTTTTGCTCCTGTTTACCTCACATTCTTCCGCAAACTCTTGATTCTCTCGGTTACTCTATTCTCTAAACTCTTTGTTCTCACGGTTACTATTATCTAAAGTTTGAATCTACTCTCATGGATCATCAAAAGAATTTTGGAGTTCCAGTAATTCTTAAGGGGATAAACTATGTCCTTTGGGAAAGAACCATCAAGATCTTTCTTGGTGGAAAAGGTTTATGGAATCACATAGTGAAGACCGGACCGACTTTGAAGAAGAAGCCTAAGAAAGCTTCTAAGAAAGAGACCGACGATGATGGTGAAGAAAAAGAACATCAAGATGGCAAAGAGGTCAAAGAAGAAAAAGAAGAACAAGACATGGTCGAGGAAGAAGAAAAATGGTTCCAAGAGGACCAAATAGTTCTTGGCTTCATGCAAATTTCTGTAGATCCATCTTTTCTTGAGGCCTACTCGTATTGCGAGACACCTAAAAACCTTTGGGAAACTCTTCAAAAAGTGTTTGGGAAAATATCAAATTTGAGCCGTTTCTATGAGGTAAAGAAGGAAATAAACAAACTCAAGCAAGATGATATGGAGTTCAACACTTATTTTGGAAAGTTTAGGGCCTTATGGGAAGAACTTGAGATGTTGCAACCTTTTACACTCGATCCTACTATCTTAAGTGAGAGAAGGAAACAAGATAAGATCTTTAGACTTCTACTCAATCACAATGGTGGGTATAAGGATCTAGTGAAACATATCCTTCGGGTAACCAAAGTTGGATCACTAGAGGATGTGTGCTCTCAAATACAAAGGGAGCAAGGAACTCAAAGGTTTTTTAGTGGCAAGAAAGAGTTGGTAATGGAAAAAAGGTGTGGTAGCTTCGGCCAACCAAAGATTCTACAAAGGAGATGAGAAGAAGTCTAACTTGGTATGTGAACATTGCAAGAAGCAAGGGCACTCCAAGGACAAATGCTGGTTTCTTCATCCGCATTTGAGGCCTACTAGGAATGGAAACAACTATAATCCAAAGACTAATGGACCAAGGTAAAACATTGCTCAAGAGAAAACGGAGCAAGGTGGAAGCACTAGCCAAACAAGTGAATAAGAAAACAATTCAAAGGCTCTAGTATCTTACAAAGCACCATCCGCAACCACTAATGCCGAGGAGTATGTAAGCAAAAGTGACTTTGAGTTCTTGATCAAGGTTTTAAAGGAGGCTACAAAATCTGGTAACATGATTGGTAATGTTGTAGGCAGCTCTCTTAATGCTCAATATAATGATGAATGCTTAGTTTTGGACTTGGGTGCCTCACGTCATATGATAGCCATTGTTAACTTAATAGAGAACATAGAACCTGCCTTAGGTGATGTGGTGCTTGAGAATGGTGATAAGATCCCCATAAGGGGTAAAAGAAACTTAAAATTGTTTAACAAAGACTCTAGAGCCTTTTACATGCCTTCTTTCACTTCAAACTTAATATCTATTAAACGAGTTACCAATGATTTACAATGTAATGTCACTTTTGGGCCTAATGAAGTTTGGTTTCAGGATATTAAAACTCAAAAGTTTCTTGGTAAAGGAGGGACTAAACATGACCTATATGTGCTAGAAGACTTCAAGTACCCTTCTTCCTTATCTCATTTATCTTATGTCTTTAATATTTATGTTGAACCTTCTAGTAGTGTTCTTTGGCATGCGAGATTAGGCCACCCTCATGAGAGGGCTCTTAAACTTATGTTACCATACATTTCTTTTAAAAATAATGATTGTGAAACATGCATTTTTGGAAAACATTGCAAGTCGATTTTTCCGAAGTCTAACTCTATCTATGAAAATTGTTTTGACCTTATACACTCGGATGTATGGACTTCACCTTATGTGTCTAGGGAGAATAATAAATACTTTGTCACATTCATAGATGAGAAGTCTAAATACACTTGGATCACATTATTACCATCCAAAGATAGAGTATTTGTTGCATTTTTTAACTTCCAATCTTATATGGCTAATCATTTTAACTCTAAAATTAAAATTTTAGATCCGACAATGGAGGAGAATACACTAGCAATACCTTCAAGAAACATCTTGAAAAACATGGCATAGTGCACCAAATGAGTTGTCCCTATACCCCACAACAAAATGGAGTGGCCGAGAGGAAGAATAGGCTTCTCATGGAGATATCTAGATCAATGATGTTTCATGCAAATGTTCCAAAGAGGTTTTGGGGAGATGCGGTTATGTTGGCTTGCTATCTAATCAATAGAACTCCAACACAAATCTTGAAAGACATCTCCCCATTTAAAGTACTTAATAGAGTTAAACCCTCTTTAAGTCATCTAAAAGTCTTCAGATGTGTGTGTTTTGTGTTGATTCCAGATGATCAAAGGAGTAAGCTTAACGAAAAGAGTATAAAGGGCATGTTTATTGGCTACTCCTCAAACCAAAAGGGTTACAAATGCTATATACCCGAGACAAGGAGAGTAATAGTCTCAAGAGATGTCAAGTTCCTTGAGACACAAGGCCTATATGGTGAGAAGAATTGGGAGAGTCTAAAGGACTTATCTACTTCTAAATCGGATAGAGCTAAAAACTTAAGAAGAGTGTTAAATACTCTAGGAGTACTCAATAAAGAAGCAACTCCCCGAGGTCACACTCAAGAAACAAATCCTCAACCGTGTGAACAAGAAGTAGGGTAACAAGGAATGGAAACTACCCAACTTGATCATGAAGGGGGAAATCAAACTGACTCAAATGAATCATCAAGTCATTTGGACTCATTCGTACATGATCAAGGGGGATTATTACCAAATAAAGAAGAAGATCCGGAAGATCAAGAACAAGTTGATCCACCTCAACCATCCTTGAGAAGAAGTACAAGAATCAAGTACCCACCTTCTCATTGGAGGAACACTCGGGTCTATTACAATAGCAAGGCTGTAACACATCCCATTCAAAATGTGTGTTCATTGGCCAAGTTTCCAAAGGCTCATCAAGCTTTTGTGAACAAGATTTTTCAAGACTTGATTCCAAAGTCATATGATAAGGCTTTCAAAGTGAAATATTGGAGGATGGCTATTGAGAATGAGCTCAAAGCCATGGAACGTAACAATACTTGGAAAGAAGAAGACCTTCCAAAAGGAAAGAAGGAAGTGATATCAAAATGGGTGTCACTATAAAGTAGAAGGAAAATGGATAGATTGAAAGGCATAAGGCTCGGCTAGTGGCTCGAGGCTTCACTCAAATTTATGGAGAAGAATATCTTGATACATTTTCTCCCGTAGCCAAACTCCATACGGTAAGAGTGATTGTGGCATTGGCAACTAACTTATCTTGGGAATTGTGGCAGATGGACGTGAAGAATGCTTTCTTACAAGGAGACTTAGAAGAAGAAGTTTATATGCGTCCTCCACCAGGCCTAAAAAGATCAGTTGGCCAAGGAGAAGTGCTTCGGCTCAATAAGGCCATTTATGGCCTCAAGCAATCTCCTAGAGCTTGATACCATTAACTAAGATCTACCCTTCTCACACAAGGCTTTACTAGGTCAGAAGGGGATCATACTTTGTTCACTCTTTATAGCCAAAGAGGTAAGATGGCCATCCTCATATATGTGGATGATATTATCATCACAGGGGAGGACAAGGTAAAAATTCAAATGATTAAAGACCATCTTAAGAATGTGTTTGACATTAAAGATCTAGGTGAGTTGAAATATTTCCTTGGCATTGAATATGTAGATCATCTAATGGTCTATTTTTGTCCCAAAGGAAGTATACTCTCGACCTTCTTAGTGAAACAGGGAAGCTTGGAGAAAAACCATGCAAAAATCCTCTTGAATATGGCTATAAGGTCATAAGAGAGGGGGGGGGAGATAGAATATCAAAAATTTGAGAACATCCACCAATACTGAAGACTAGTAGGTAAGCTAATATATTTTACTATCACTCATCCTGATATACGCTTTGCTATGAACCAGGTGAGCCAATATATGCAAAATCCAAAGAAGTATCATTGGAACATGGCTGAAAGAATCTTGAGGTATCTCAAAGGGGCTCCCGACCAAAGAAATTTGGATGGGTAGGAACAAGAGTATTGAGATGTTGGCTACTGATGCAGACTGGGCAGGAGATTGGAATGATAGAATATCTATTATCTGCTATTGCACTTTTATTGGAGGAAACTTGGTTACATGGAGGAGCAAGAAGCAAAAGATTGTCTCTTGCTCAACCGCAAAAGCAGAGTACCGGGCAATGAGGAAGTTGACGAATGAATTAGTGTGGCTCAAGGGTCTTCTAAAGGATATGTGCATCAAATCCAAGGATCCTATCATAATGCATTGTGATAACCAAGCTGCTATTCACATTGCATCAAACAAAGTGTTCCACAAAAGAACCAAGCACATTGAGGTGGATTGCCACAAAGTGAGACAAGTGGTAGAGAAAGGAATCATATTGTCGTGATATACAAGGAGCTCAGATGAATTGGCCGACATCTTCACCAAGGCGGCTAGGATAAAAGGAGTCAAGACAAGCCAAAAAGATGAGATTGGGAGACTTGGAAAAGTCGGGACAGTATCGACAACTATGTGAGAATCATAGGCGACAATACAAGAATTATCGAGCCAAGGCTGAAATGTGCGTTATCGGGTCCATCAGGCCAGAAGATGCATTATCGAGACTATCGGGTCCATCGGCAACCATGTGGCAACAATTGGGCGACCATGCGAGAAAATATCGAGCATGGGCCAAGAATATGCGTAAACCAGTCTATCGGATCCTCATGCAGACGACCATGCACAGATCATCGAGTGGTGTTCCAGAAGCTCGAGCCAGTTATTGTGTGCATGAAGCAAGGAAGGTACGCACATCATCGAGAGAAATGGCCTAGCTGACTATGCAGATAATGTAGGCTAATGATCGGGCCGCTACTAAGCCATGATCAGGACACAACTAGGCCAGGATCAAGATGCATGCGCGCAGACTTATCAAAACGATGAGCAGAATTGTCAAAGTAAACAGGATTGAAGAATCTCGACCAAATCACTGATAACACTTGAATTTCATGATTTGTACATAACATTTCTTATCACTTTTTAGC
>OVBE01007798.1:0-18014 GCA_900406425.1 Iberis pinnata
ATATATATATATATATATATATATATAAAGTAAATATAAATAAAACGTAGTAAATAACAAATTATTATCATTGTATAAATAAAAGAGCTATATTGATTTAGAATCTTTTAGAGAAAATAAAATTCATGAATGGTTTATAACAATCATGAATGTTTTATAACGTATATATGCATATACTTTAATAAACAAAAATGCATTAATTTTATTTGTATTTTATAAAAAGGTTATTTACTATCAATGAATTTAAAGTTTTAGTGTTTTGTCAATCACAAACACTAAAAATACAATATGATTTTATATTTTAACACATATGTATACCCCTATTTAGTTAATAAATATTTCAAAAAAAAAACGACTACTAATACACAATAAAATATATTATAACCAAATCAATATTATTATATAAATTTTCATGTTGAAAAACCAAAAAACTATTAATAAATTAAAATAACACAAAAATTTTATATATAAATAACTGAACATTGTAGATCAATTTGTTTAGATTTACATTTTTATATTATAAATATATAATTTTAGTTGAAAATTTTATTTACGTTTTGAGTTTAAACATGATAAATAAGTTTGTTATATATGTACTAATATAAATATATAAAATAACATTTAAAATAAATTTTATTAATCACATAAATTTTAAACAAATTATTTTTTTTAAAACTCACGCGTAGCGTGGGCTCATTTTCTAGTATTTGTAATAATAGGATGATCATAGATAATTTCGTTTGTTCTCTCGCTATTTGAAATCTCTCTTTACAGTTTCGCAAATCCAAGATTAAAATGTATAAGCTTAGTCTTTTTTTTTGTCAACATAATTATATTAAATCTTAATTTAAATGGTAAATTTTTTTTATTTTTAAACAAAAAGTGAAAACTATACCCAAAAATGATTAATATGGTGGTATTGGTTCATGTACTTTTGTACTCCCTCTGTTTCAATATATAAGTAATTTTAGCCAATATGAGTTGTTTGATAATATAAGATGTTCTCAAATCCCAAAGCAATAAAATTATTTAAATAAATAATATTCTATTAAAAATTTAAAGGCAAAATAATATACAATAATCTCTCCCTAACTTTTCACGTTTCTCCACTAAAAAATAATCTCTCTAACTTTTTTGTACTTCTTTAAAAAAAGTTAAAATTTTTTAATACCCGCTTTTAAGCAAAACTACTTACATATTAAAATGAAAAGAGTATTATTGAACTTTGGACAAAGAATCTTTCCTTTCTAAAATATTGAGTTACCAAAACCAAATTTGTCAGAAAGGTTGGGCAATCCCATCTACTGTCTTCAGTTCGGCTTTAGCCCGGCCGCTGGACTTCTTGGCCGCCCGATTTGCAAAATCAAGGATGGTTGAAGTGGTTGATGATTCCAGAGTTATCAAAACTTGGTATCCTTAACGGTGCTCTTGCTGGAACACCATTTGACCGATTCACAAGAGAGGACTGTGAAGACCTTGAATCCATTGGTGAATTCAGGAAAGAAAAATCAAATTCTACTTTGTAACGGTTTAAAGAGAAGAATGCGTGATTCAGATAAAAACTTCATAGTCAATGAATAGGAATCCAATCAAATCCTTGAGATAATTCCAAAAGATCTAGGGAGTGATGCAATCTTGCCATAAGAAGCTCCGATGACAAAATCTAGAGAGTTCATGTAATAAAGGATAAAAACGCCTAAGGAAACTTGGATATGTGGGGATCCGATTGCAGATCAACATTCTCCGGTGATGATAAATCGGCGGCGGCCCCTCAAGCATCTCCTAGTGTAGAGCGCCGTATCTCCTATTCTATAATTAATCATCAAGTCTTTATGACTGGTTTATAACTCATTAACGCATATACTATTAATAAATAAAAGTTTAATGTTTATTTATATATATTTTAAACAGGTTGTATACTATTAATGAATGAAATTAGTAAATTACAGCACAAAGTTTATTACATACACTAAAATATACAATATAATTTTATAGTATTTAAACAAATATATATACTTTTATTTAATTAATAAATATTTCAAACACAAACATCTGCTAATACATAATATGATAAATTCTAACAATCAATAAATTATTAACATATTAAAAAAAAAACTTTTTTTTTGATGAAATGTTAAATTTATAGATAAAAAAATGTTCTTTAAAATAATGTCAAAATAAAGCAATAATCGATATAATAGAAATGATAGAAAAGAGAAAACGCACTGTTATGGTGATATAAGATTGTCTCGTTAAAACCTGGCACTAGAAAACTTTGTGAAACAAAACTAGTATCAGGAAAAAGAGTACAAACTTTATATCCAGCGACGTCCGAGCAAAGTGTGGAAGGGAAAGCAGGGAGGAGCCGAAGCATCGTCTAGTATATAGGAACTAGACCGAAAGAGAGGTCCAGCGCTGAGCTATAGTGGCATAGCGTGAGTGTGATGTGTACTGCAAGATGTCGATACGGTGACTTATTGTGCGGTAAATTAGCTTGGAAAGATGGGGAGGTGAGCGCCATGGTTGACCGTGAATTCGATTGTTCCTTTCTCACCAAATGTGGTAGATGGTTGCTTGGAAAGAGGAGCACTCTGTCTATGCAAGACAGTGAGGAGAGACGAAGTGCGGACAAGGTAGATTGCCAGTTAGGGTTAGTGCGATGACGAAGGAGAGGCGTGGCAAGGGAGCTCCAAATCGTATAGGAGAGAGGGCAAGCAAAGAAGAGATGATCCCGAATTTCATCCGGTTCTCCACATAGAATACAAGCCTGGTGGTGGCCTCACGTCTTCATCCGCGCATCTGTTGATAGCTTGTCAATCACAGCAAGCCAGACAATGAACGTGTAACGGAGAAATGACTGAGTAAACCAAATACTAGAAAACAAGGGAATTTTAGGAGCGTGAACGCGTATTTGTGTCCAGGTGGAATATGAGGAGAAGTGAGGCTTGAACTCCTCATTAGGATGACACCATAAGGGAGTGTCTTCACCCGATGTTGGTTCTGGCAAAGGAAGACCGAGACACTGTTCCCGCAGTAACCGAAAACGAGGTGAACGCAAGTCACGAATACGCCACCGGACTGCATCGCTTGTCTCCGAGACAATGGCAAGCCGAGGAAACCAAACTCACGGATACCAGCATCACCTGCAATGGAGAATAAAGGTTTAAAGGGAGTCCAAAGATCATACCAGAAGGAGGTGGAGCGACTAATGGATAAATTTTTAAGTACAAGTAGTTGAACATTGTCGATGAATTTGTTTAAATTAACATCTTTAATGATTTATTTTAGTTAAAATATTTAATTTATTTTTTAAAGTTTAATGATGAAAATAATTAAATTTATAATTTAGAAATTCACGCATAGCATGAGCTCAATATATAGTTTATAAAAGTAGGGAAGATTGCATGATGAAGATCAAAACTATAAGTGAAAGTGACTATCTCTAAAATTATCTCCAATGATATTTCATTATTTACTTTTTGCTTCATTTATTAAGATGAATTTTTATTGTAATTTGGCCCTTATTGTTTGATTTGTTTATAATTCTTGCCGTAAAAAGTTACATCGTATAATATTACCCACATATGTTTTATTTTTCTTTATAAATTTGTTTTAAATGTTAAAGTATAAAAGAAAATATATTTAATATACCATTATATGTTCTAATATACCATTATATGTTCTTTTCTTTGTCATCTTGATTAAACTATAATAATAAAAGGAACAAAATTCAGGCCCAATAGAAAGGGCACACCACATACAGAAGCTGTTAAAAAATGGTTGCAAAAAGAACCAGAAACAGAGAAGAAACAGGGACCAAAACAGAGACATGGCCGATGAGAAAACTCAAAACTAAGCAGAGGCGAAGAGCTTTTCAGCGAGAAACACATGATCAAGCCATCTAGGATGACCTATAGCTATATATGATCTCCAAAGACCATACTTGATCACGCTTTCTGCAATGAAACGGGCACCTCTGTTTGCTTGAGGAGCCTCTGTACATAGCCTCCAATATGAGATTCCAATAAGCTCGTTGAGGATTTCTTGAGCCTGAAAAGTGAAGAGAGGCCAAGCAGAAGGATTGAGAATAGCTCCCAGGAAATCCGATGCTTCACAAGCAATGATTAATCGATTCAGTTTTAGATGTTTTAAGCTTTGGATAGCCCAAATGATGGCCTCTAGTTTCAAATGGTCCAGAGATAACATTCCAACAAATGCCCTGCGGCTATGGAGTGTTACTTGGCCTTGTGAGTCTCTAATAACAAAAGCGCCTCCTCCTTTCTTTGTTTTTGCATCCCAACCCCAAGCAATGTTGATTTTTAACCACGGATCCGGGCGGAGTTTCCACTTCCTATTGCTTGAGTTTGCTATTCTGACTGTTTCATCTTCCAACTGATTTTCTCTTCTATGAGCATGAGTCCATAAGTCATTTTCTTCTTTTTCTTTTTGAGTTATCTCCTGGGCAGAGAATACATTGCCTTCAAAGAGCACTGCATTTATGTTCTTCCATATGTACCATAAGATCCATGGGAAGCAATTAGTGATTTGGTTCTCTGCTTGAGGGTTTGTTGACAACTTGAGCAAATAGTCCATGTTGGAGTGAATTGA
Source organism: Iberis pinnata (assembly GCA_900406425.1). Lineage (NCBI taxonomy): Eukaryota > Viridiplantae > Streptophyta > Magnoliopsida > Brassicales > Brassicaceae > Iberis > Iberis pinnata. Next base: position 4,609 of record OVBE01007798.1, read on the forward strand.
AACAGGATCATACCCATTAAGTGGGTGGGGGATACCTGACACAACCCATACTAACCTAGCAAATGGACAGGAGAATAGCAAGTGGTTGATAGTTTCATCCTGCATTCCACATGTTTGGCATTCATGAGGAGTTTTAATCCCTCTGCTGGATATGAGAGTGGCCACTGATAAGGCATTTGATAGGACTTTCCACATGAAACTCCTTATTTTGGGTGTTGTTTTCTGTTTCCAAACCTGAGCTCTTAAACTGTTGAAGGAGGGTAAGGTTATCTCAGGTTGCCTGACTTCCTCAAGATTTAGCTGTGAGGCCAACCAGTAGCCTGACTTGACCGTGTATTCTCCTGAGGTGTTATACTTCCATGCCCAAGAATCCTTTCTGGTAACTGTTGGCTGTGTGGCTTTGATGATGTTAACATCTTTTAATAAGAACAGATTCAGAAGTTTAGTTTCATCCCATTTCCTTGTTCTGGAATTAATCAGGTCTGCCACTCTTAGGTCCAAGTTGACTGAAAAATCTTTGAGCAGTGGCATTCTGATGTTTGTATCATTGATCCATTTTGATTCCCACACCCAAGTATCTACCCTATCTCCTATTACCTTGATCAGGCCTTTTATCAACAAGTGACTACCAAATTTGATACTTCTCCAGGCATATGATGGTTTTGAGCCTGAGGGGGAGTTTATAAAGTCTGAATGGGGGAAGTATAGGCTCTTGAGGAATCTAGATAGAAGAGCTTCAGGGAATTGAATGATTCTCCAAGCTTTCTTGGCTAACAGGGTTTGATTGAAGCTTCTTATGTCTTTAAAACTTATTCCCCCTTCCTCTTTTGGGAGACATAGTCTATGCCAGGAGATCCAATGTAGTTTCTTCTTCTGCTCTGTTGAGTTCCACCAAAAACCTGCTAAGGCTGAGGTTAAGGATTTACAGGTTGAAATGGGGAGCATAAAACAGCTCATGGCATATACTGGGAGAGCCATAGCTATAGCTTTTAACAGTGTCTCTTTTCCTCCCTGGGAGATGGATCTAGCAAACCACCCTGAAACTCTGCCTTGTAATCTTTCTCTCAGGAAGTTAAACAGCTTTATCTTTGAACCTGAAAAAATTCAGGCAGTCCTAGATATGTACCAGTGCCCCCTTCATTGGTGATGTTAGAGGCTGCTTGAATTTCCTCTTTGATCTCTTTTTGAACCTTATCCCCAAATGTGAAGGAAGATTTGTGTAAGCTTATGGATTGACTCGAGTTTCTGCAGTAACCATCTAAGACTTCTTTTAGTAAGGACCATGTTTGGAGGGTTGCTTGACAAATAAAGAGGTTGTCATTAGCAAACAGCAGGTGAGTGATGGATGGACCATCTATGGAGGCTTGGATCCCAACTATTCTCCCCTCTGCTTCAGCCTTTTGGATATGATGTATGAGGGCTTCAGTGCACAAAACAAAAGGAAAAGGGGGATAAGGGATCCCCCTGCCTCAATCCTCTTTGTGGTGAAATCATTCCATGTGGTGAGTTATTGATCAACACTGAGTATGATACTGATGTGATACACCATTTTATCCATTGCACCCATGTTGAGTGGAATCCCATCTGTTCTAGCAGTTTGATAATGAAAGACCACTCCATTCTGTCATAGGCTTTAGCCATGTCAGATTTAAGTGCCATGTGAGTTGTTGAGAAAGTTGGGTGTGTTTTGAGGCAATGTAAAACTTCATGTGCTATGATGATATTGTCTGATATGAGCATGTCTGCTACAAAAGCAGATTGTGATTGAGAGATGATTTGGGGCAGTAGTGGTTGTAGCCTTCTAACCATGATTTTTGATATGATCTTGTAAAGTACAAAACATAGACTTATTGGCCTCAGGTCAGACATGGTTAGGGGGATTGGGGTCTTGGGAATCAAGCATATAAGTGTGTAATTCCATTCTGGTGTCATTACTCCACTGGTTTGATGAGATTCTCATTCATTCTGGGGGTAATATTATGGGGTAAGTCAGAGAAGAACTCCTCTTCCAGAGTGATGTTTGAAGATGTGAACAAATCTGTAAAGTACTCAACTGCCACATTGCCAATAGATGCTTCTCCTCTTTGGGTATTACCTTGTTTATCCTGAATAGATGTGAGCCTACTCCTGTTTCTAGTGGTCTGCACTTCTTGGTGGAAGAATTTGGTGTTGTTGTCCCCACTTTTAAGCCATTTCATCCTACCTTTTTGCTTCCAATAAAATTCCTCTTCTTTATAGGCTAGTCTCATTTCTTTTTTGAGTATTAGAACTCTCTGTGGACAAGTGTGGGGCTTTGATTGTTCATTCTCTAGTTGTATTTGAAGCTCTTTCATTTTTGAATTGGAATTTAGATTGAGAGTTTTTTCAGGGAGCTCAAAGCTTTCCTGCATTGTCTCAAGTTGGCTGAGATATTCTCCTCTCTTCTTTGGCTATCTGTCCCCCATATCTTCCTTATTGCTTCCTTAACCTCTGGTTTAATTAGGAGTCTTTTGTCTGCTTTAAATTGTCCCCTGTAGGACTCCTGAGACATCATAAACTTCACTAAGATTGGTCTGTGGTCTGATCCTCTATAATCCAAGAATGCCTGATTGCTAGCTGGGAAAAGGTGGAACCAATCATGATTCCCAAAACATCTGTCCAGCTTGGACAATATCCATTTCTTATATCTCATTCCTTTCCAGGTAAATGTATTACTTGAACTAACAAGTTCTTTTAGCCCACAGGTCTGCAACATTGTGTTAAAACACTCAAAAGATTTCAGAGATCTTGAGGGGCCTCCAATCTTCTCTGAGTTATCTCGGATCTCATTGAAGTCTCCTATGGCACACCAGGGACTTTTGCTGTGCATGCCAAGTCTTGTAAGTCTTTCCCATACATCATCTTTGTATTTTGGATAAGGAGATCCATACACACAAGAAATATATATTACTTTATCAAATATACAAACTTTTAGATCTATGATGTTCTTACTATAATACAAAACTTGAACATCTACCCCATCTTTCCAAAAAACAGCTAAACCCCCTTTCTCCCAATGGGATCCACTGTAAAAACTCTCTTGTACCTTATCCATACTTGAAGATCCACCAGAACATCTCTCTTGTTCATGGTTTCCATCAAAAAGAGGAGTTCAGGGAAATATAACATCCTGAATTTCTTTAGCCTAGGAATTGTCAAGTCACAAAAACCTCCTATCCCTTGACAGTTCCAAGCTAAAATACTCATAACTTCTGGGACAACTCCTGCTTAGGAGTTGTCCCAATTTGAGTTGATCTTCCTGGTCTTTGATTAGCTTCTGTCTTTTGGCTCTTAATAGCACCTCCTGTCTCATCTTCTATTTTCCTTTTGGATGAGCTTGCAGCTTCCTTGTCCTCTTTGATGTCTTCCTGATTGGTGATGGCATGTCCTGAGGAAGCAGTTCTTTGAAACCTTACAAATGTTGAATGCTTCTTTGGTATAGGCATTGTCACATCCGTAGAGGAGGGATGGTTGGATTTAGTTCTTCATCTTTGTCTCTGTTCCTTCTAGTACTGTCCTCGGTATCCATGTGTTCCTCTGGAGTATGCTTTCCTGAAATTGTTGTGATTGTTGGTTCTCTGTTTGCTGCCTTAATAGCATCCCCCATTAGCTTACCTTGCATACTATCTGCTACTTCTTCTCCCATTTGTTCAAGTACTAATGAGAAATCAAAGATGTGTCCTAGTCCGTTGTCTACATCTGATGAAATGATAGGGAGTTTCTCTAGTCTGAGTAAGCTTTTCTTTGAGTTGAGATCTTGTTCTGCTTCTTTCACTGATGCCTGTATCTTGGCCTCTCTTAGTTTTCTTTCTGGCCCCTCAGAGGCTATTAGGTATTGCCTCATATGGTCCATTACTCATGGATCAATACGGTTTCTGCCTGTGTTAGGATCCTCCCCTACCTGGTCTTCATGTAAAACTCCATATAAAGGGTCCATGGGAGATACAAATTCTGTAATTTTGGTTTGGTCAACCTTAACTCTGGTGTTGGAAGATGAGGCTTGTTCAGGTTGAGCTTTAGGAGCATATTGACACACTTCTTTGGAGTGGGTTAATCTTTGGCAAGTGTAGCATCTTCTTTGGACTTTTTCATAATCAAAAAACACTGTAAACACTTCCCCTGTGGGAGTTAGAACCTTCTTTGATCTTCTCAATGCATTTTTAGTGTTAAATTTGATGAGCACTCTAACAAAGTCTCTGGTCATAGGTTGCAGAGGATTGAATGCTACTTCTTTAACTTCTCCTAAGATATCCCCAATATGCATTATTGTAGCTTATGTAAGATGATTCACAGGTATGTTCCTTATTCTAACCCATACCAGTATATGTTGAAGGTAGTCCTGAGGAGGGTGTTCTATCCATTTTTCCATAACAATGGACCAGTCGTTGTATGTCCAAGCTCCTTGTTCCAACACTCTCTCCAGGTCTAATTGATGATCAAAGATGAATTGGAATTTCTCTTGAGAAAGTGCAATTCCCCTGATATGTCCTTCTAGCCCCCATTTCCGAGGTAGATCCATGATAAGACTAGTCATTTTCTGAGCTGAGGGGTTCAGAGCTTTCCCGATGATACTCATTGAGTTTCTTTCTGCTGCGCTATATTCCGATTTGTCTGGAATTTGGAGGGGGATATCTTCCTCTGTTTTGAGGTTCATAGCTCCTAATGCGACTTGCAGAGGTTCTTCCATTCGACAATTTCGGCTTTCAATCACTTATGGGTCTAGTTATTCTTGATTCCGATCGATTGCAGCGAGTTCGATCCACCGGAGATTGTCCTGTGAGCAAGATGTTTTTCGAGAACAGTAACTTCGAATTGTCAGATGATTTGGTAACCACACAAACAAAATCTTTCCTGTTTGAAACCTTCTAACTCAAATGGAGGTGCCTAAGCCCAAATAAGGGAATTCTTTTGTCCTACAGTTCAGTACCATTATATGTTCTATTAAATATAAAATATAAATAATATGAACATAGTATTGACTTATAGTTACTAGTAAAGTAAGAACAAAATATTTAAATTGTCGCGTATTTGTAGATCTATTAGTATGTTTATTTATATTTAATAGTGATTTTATTGAACTAGTGTTAAAATAAATTATTTAGATAAAGTTAGTAAACTTGAAAAAGTAAAAAAGTGTTAATAACAATTAATTGTAACATGTAGCTGCCTAGTTGGAACATTTTTTGAAATAATGTTTTTAGAATGAAAAATGAAACAAACCACTGAGAACAATGTTGCTTTAATTTTTTGCTTTATGTTGCAGAAAGTGCATTTTTGAAACAAAAAATGAAGTCGACCATTAAAGATATTCTAAGTTAATAACAATTTGTACGGTCTGAGATAACTTTATGGATCAATTCTTCATTTTAGAGATTTTTGACGGAAAGTAACGTGAATAAATGTTGTTATATGTTTATGTGTGCCATTGTGTGTTTATTTTAGTCATTGGTCTCCACTGATCGATTATAGAAATCAAGAAGACGGTTTTGTATTTGCCCGCGAATGAAATGGTAGTTAATGGTAATGTGTTTTATTCGTGAGTGGAAAACAGGATTTGCACAGAGGAAAGTTGCTCCGACATTGTCACAATACACTACCTGTGAGTGCGGTAAGTGAGCTTGAGTTCGACAGTATGTTGATAAGCCAACGAAGCTCAGCGGTTGTATTGGCGATTGAGCGGTACTCAACTTCAGTTGAAGATCCCGCGACACTTTTATGCTTCTTTGACATATAAGATCGTATGCCAACCAAGATAGATGATGTAAGTGTTGGTGGAGACATAGTCATCGGAATCTCCAGCCCAATTAGCATATGAAAAAGAATGAATGTTTAAAGCATTGATAGAGGAGTAATGAAGACCATACCATAGTGTGGCCGCAAGATATCATACAATTTATTTTGCAGCTTGCCAATGCACATCGGTTGGCTTGTGCATGAATGGGTACAACCTGTTGACGGAATATGCTATGTTAAAGCGAGTGAAAGAAAGAGATTGTAGACTCCCGAGAAGTTGCATATAGTCCGAAGGCTGAGTTAAAGGATTTTCGTTAGTGAACGTGAGCTTGGGTGTTGAAGCCATGAGAGTGCAGACTGATTTTGCAGCTGCCATATCATATCTCTGTAGAGGATCTGCGATATATTTGGTTTGACAGAAATGTAAGCTGGTTGGTGTACGATGAGCTTCAATTATTAAGAAGTAGTGTAAGTCATATGGATCTTTAATTGAAAATCGGTCTGCCAATAGTTTGAGAATCTTGGCAATGGTAACATCACTGTTGCCTGTAATTAAAATATCGTCGACATATACCAAAAGATATAACAGAGCGAGTGTGACTGAAGAATAAACAGAGAAGTATCTACATATGAGTTTTTGAAACCTAGTTTTAACAAGAATGTCTCGAGTTCACTATACCAGGCTTTCGGAGGCTGTTCGAGTTTATATATAGCTTTACGAAGTCGACAAACATAATCTGGTTTTTCATGATTAGAGAAACCAGGTGGCTGTTCCATGAATACTTCTTCATTCAAATGACCTTGTAAAAAGGCATTGTTGACATCAAGATGCTTAATTGTCCATCCTTTCGCAACAACAACATTGATAACAAGACGTATTGTTGTAGCTTTAATAATTGGACTGAATGTTTCAGTATAATCTCAACCATGTTGTTGTGTGAATCCTCGAGCTACAAGTCTCTCTTTTCTCCTGCTTAATGAACCATCATGAGCATATTTATACCAAAAATCCATTTGCAACTTATAACATTCTGATGTGGGTGTTGTGGGACTAATTCAAGCGTTTGACTTGTTGCAAACGCATCAAGTTTTAGAGACATGGCTGAACGCCAATCAGGATCGCGAAGATCTTGATTCATTGTCAACGGTTCTGGTAGAAGAGTGGTTTGGAGGGTGGCCATGAGGTTATATTTTAGATTGGGTTTAACAATTTTATATTTACGGCGAGTGAGCATAGGGTGGTGATTTTTTGGAAGATGTGTATCAATGGTGTAGTTCGATATTGGTACATAAGTTTCAATATCGAGAGGATTAGACGAAGAAGGAAGGTGATTTGTGGACTGTGTATGTTTTATGGAGTTGGGCTTTGCGAGTAGGTCTGGGTCGGAGGGACATGAGACGGGTTGGGGCATTGGGCTGTTTTTATTTGGTCTAGAGAAAAATTAGAAGATTAATTATAAGAAGATGTGCGTACATGATTGTATGACACTGACATTGATTTTGTTGAATTTTCCGGTAACACAGTCGGTGTAGGAGCTAGCATTGGAGACCCCAATTGCATATTCGAGCCTTGTAGAGTGTGACCAAAGACCAACGACATTGGAAGGAGCCGATGGAGTGGTTGTGAAATGTTGGCGGTATTATGAGTTTTCGACGATGATACACAAGTGGTGGCACAAAAGATAAACACAGACTCATTGAAGATTACATGTTAGGAGGTGTAAACTCAACCAATGGAGCGATCAAGGAAGAGGTATGCATTTTGGGTTAATGAATACTCAAGAAAAACACAAGCATTTGATTGATCATCTAGCTTGTCTTTTTGTAGGGACGAATGCAGGGATAAGAGAAGCAACCACATATTCGAAGTTTGGTGTAATTTTGAGCAGCACCAAACAATTTCTTATACGGAGCTTGCATTCCAATAACTGAAGTAGACAATCTATTAATAACGTAAACGACAGCGATGAAAGCATAGGGCCAGTAAGTTTTTGGCATATTAACATGACTGAGGAGTGTGAGCCAAGTCTCAACTATGTGTATGTGCTTTCGTTCTGAAATGTCGTTGTGTTCTGGAGTATGTGGCGATGTAGTGTAGTGAGTGATTCCAGAATCTGCCAAAATTGTCGCAGAGCAATAAACTCCTCTCCGTTATCATAATAAAGAGTATCAATTTTTTTCCCAAGCTTATTCTCAACCAGCTTTGAACGGTATGAAAGTCTGCTTTACTTGAGCTTTGTTCTGTAATGGGTAGATCAAAATATATTGTTTGTAGTAATCTACTAACACAAGATAGTATATGTAGTTTATATTTGAGATGATAGGAGACTTAAGAGGAAGTCGTAGCAAAGTTAATCGAATTTTGTATTGAATACTTGTATATAAGCACAATGGTGAGACTGCCTTTAGAATGATTCTTGAGTGTCAACCTGATTTGTTTGATGTGCCCTCTACTCAGTTTTGCATAGGTGAAATCAAGGAGTTGCCAAATATCGACATGTATCTTTGAACGAGGGACCGTAGGCTGGACAGAGACAAAGATTGCACCGAGTAAGCTAATATAGAGAAGATTGTCTTGCTGGGACCAGAAAGTGTATGCTGGATTTACCTTAGCAGCATTGTTAATGATGTTGGTGGCAGATGGTGGTGTAGCAAAACCATCAAGGTAGCTTGCAAGATCATATACACGGAGAAGAGCCAAGACTTGACGACTCCTCTCTCATATAGTTGGTAGAATCAAGTTTTGTGACATTGGACATGTTGACATTGAGAATAGATTATGTGGTTTCAACGATTCCAGCATTTGTGATAGACATATTAAGAGGGGTGAACAACGTAAAAGAGCCTGAATAAAGAGAAACGATTTAGAAAAAATATAGAGAAAATTAGTTAGAACGACCTAACTTTTAACTTTAATTACTTACATGACCCTTGGTTGGAGGCATGACTAGACTAACCCAATATTTTTGGTAAAACGTCAAAAACACCTCAGTTTTTGAAAAAACTACAATTTTTCCGTTTCGATTTATTTTTCAACCAAAAATAAATTACTTAAATTCAACCTAAATTGATTAAAAAATCGCCGATTTTTGAAACTTCAACCCTCGATTGTTGTCGATTTTTGAAACCTCGTTTATTTTTTATTGTTGAAACCTCAACAGTTGTCGTCTTCGCCGTCTTCCACATCGTCTCCGTCACCGTATTCACAGTTCCGTCCATTACGTTTTCTTCTTCTCCGTCTTATTTTTTCAACTTTTTCTCTGTGTTCTTCTCCGCCTTACGTGTCCGTATCGGCCTTACATGTTCCTCTTCGCCGTCCGTTCTAGGCTTTTCGATACCTCGCCGTCCCTTGTATCGTGTTCGTTTTTGGTGTTTTTGTCGTCCTCCCCGTGACATCGAAGGTGAGTAATGTGGATGTTGTTCTTCGCAGTTTTTAATTTCTATTGTAGTCTTTTATTCGCTATTGCCGATTTAAGAAACAGAATTTTATTTGTTGATTTGCAGATTTATGTTGAGTTGCAGTTTTTTGTTTCCATTACAGATTTTATTATTTTTCCGAAGCAGATTTAGTTATTTGTCCATTGCAGATTTATTAATTTGTCAATTACAGATATTTGTTTTAATTGCAGATTTATTAAATTGTCCATTGCAAATTTATGATTGTTCATTGCCGATTTATGTTGAATGACATATTTTGCATTTTGTTGGTATATACCGTATTGATTTATGGTGTCTTCATATATTTACATAGGTATGCCAAGATATCCACCTAAGTTGTATCATAATATTAACGAGTTCAGTGATAGAAGCATCAACCACTTCTCGTTTTGCAAAAGGCTTCGTGACAACAAAAGCAAAATAGGGGACGATGCTTGGGAAGCACTGAACCAAACATCATTTGATGTTTTCTTGAAATTGACAGACATGAGCTATGTATTCTCATCTTCAATAGTTCGATATTTTTTTTGGCATCAGTTATCTGTCAACAATACGCATGAGTTATGGTTTACAATTAATAGTAGGCCAATAAGGTTTTCTCTCAACAAGTTTGCTGAGATAACGGGCCTTAATTGTGAGCCATGTGACCCAGCAGACGTATGTGATACTGATCATCATGCGTTTTGGGAAAAATGAGAAAATCAGATGGGGAAGTTCCATCCCTTGACGAGGATGATGTTTTGTAGGTTATGATGCATACATGTTTTCATTTGTGGCATTCATTCAGGTTCAAGGATTCCATTAACCCTTGCGAAGAGAGTGATTGATGAAGATAATTTTGACAAGTATCCCTGGGGTAGAGAAGCTTTCACCTATTTGGTAGATTCCATAAGGACTACCGACTTCCAGAACTCGTCTCAAACCATTCAAGGTTTGATTCATGCAGTTTACATATGGGTGTTTGATTCAGTTCCCGGTTTAGGAGTTTTAGTGGGGAATCGAAGAGATTTCAGTGAAGGACCATCTCTTCTCCATTGGCAGGACTCTCGTAAACGATTTAAGTTCAATGACTTCATTGCTGATGAAATTCAGAATCACAAAGAGGTATTCCATTGAAGAATTTGTTTCTTTTGCAATTTTATTTAACATTGAAGTTTTATTTTGTATTGCAGTTTTATTTACGTATTGCCATCTTATTTTTGTAGAAATCTTGTTTTGTTTAGTATCATGCTTGATTACCAATTTATTTGGTATATGGTAGGTTCGTGTCAGACATATGATCCGAGTCTTCGTGGAGAAAATGTACCCTATTTGGCCTGACAATAATCTTCAAGATGATCCTAGGCTTGATAAGTTGATTGAAGATCTCATGAAGGATGCCTTGGTCCCAAACCAATGGCCTGTTGAAATTAATGAATCTCATATTGTGTTGACTGAAGAGGGAGTAAAAAAGAGGAAATTTAAGGAGACTAAAAAAATCAGAGAAGCTTACAGAACAAGGGCCTTCGAAGGTTAGTGGTGACGAGGTAGTGATGGGGTTGGTGCAGTCCCTGACCACATTAGTTGGAAAGATTGAAGCAACTATGAACCATCGGTTTACCATTTCGGAAGGTAAGATTGACGCATTACAAGGTGATGTGCGGATGTTGAAGGAGGAAAAAGTAAGGTCTATTCAACTAGTACATATGGATTTGGAAGCAGAGACGCTGGTGAGTGTGATATGCATTTTCTAAATAAATCTCATAGAAAAAGTGTACATTTAAGAAAACAGTCTTTATGAGTAACAATAATTGTGTTTTCTTAATAGGTGTGAAAAACTCAAAAACATCTTATAATTAAAAACAGAGGGAGTATATTTGAACCACCAATTACATATTTATTATTATATTATTATTTTGTCTTTCGTAAAGTAAAACCGTTTTAGTAAAAAAAAGTTTCAATTATGCGTTGAAATACGCACTTATATGGTTTCCATTCACGACCTTAAGAGACTTTCCTGACAACTCAGTTTTGCTTTTTTATTTAAAATTATTATTTTTAAAACTATGGGCCTGATTGGTAACGACTATTATTGTTGGCTTTTACTGCTAACTTTTAGCTGCATAGATTTTGGCTGTAACGGCTCTAACTTTTTTTATATAAAAATGATAATAAAAGTCTCAGTGGTAACCAAAACTGTAAAAATTGTGACTGTTACTTTTAATAATAAATAAATATCTGCTAAAATAATATTATATCATATTTATACTTTTGTAACAACAAAAAAAAAGTTTACACACTATTATTTTTTAGGTATGCTCAAAATTATTAACTATTTTATTGATTTCAAAATCAAGATTTATATATAATTTATTCTAGGAAAAAATTCATAAAAACTATTGAACATAATTAAAATTATTCACTCTAGTATTGTGATTGTCAAACGATGAACATGTCATTAATTATCTACAACGAGCAATCGAAATGGAGAGAAGACCGACTTCTTTTTTCAGACTACAGTTTTATTTAGTTATGTTAGAAATTTTATTTATTAGAATATATTTTATTATATTTTAATATGTTTTTAATAAGTGGGTTCATTTTATGTCATATTTTAGATTTTTTATTATAATTTATTTATTTAATATGATATAAGTATAAGATAAAGTTAATAATTTTAAAATGGATCTTAAAAGAATGAAAATGAAATTAAGATTATTTATGAACTATTTTGTTTTAATGGACTATATATAATTTTAAAAAAAAAATTCTACATAATTTGGTGAAAAAGAAAATTATATTTAATTTTTAAAGTTGAAAAAAATAAAAGCTTACCAAAAGCTAACCATTAATGGCTTTTAAAAAGGAAGAAGTAAAAAAAAAATTGGCTTTTATGGCTTTTACACGAAAAAAATTAGAAAGTTTGATTGGTAAAAATGTGACTTTAAAGGCTTGTAAAATTTTTACAAGCCAAATAAGCCACTACCAATCACCCCCTATATATAAGAATCTCTAAAATGTTTATTCTGCGCTTTTCTCCTCTTCTCTCTCATCATGGTTCTCATCTTCTCCGCCGTTTCTCCTTCTTTCTCCGGCTCCCCCTCCGACGCCAACGATAAGTACCTCAATTCCCTCAACAATCTCAAAGAATAAGACGGTTCCGCTGACTCACTTACCTCCACTGGACTTGACGAATTTGATGGAAGAGAAGACGAAGATACCGAGATGTACGAGGACGAAGAAGAAGGTGATTTCTCAGATCTAGGAAATCCGGAATTGAATCCGTTCCTGGTGCCGAAAGTCGACGAGAAAGACGTGGTGGTCATCAAAGAGTGCAACTTCAGCAACGTCATCGAGAACAACCAGTACGTTATGGTTGAGTTCTACGCGCCCTGGCGTGGTCATTGCCAGTCTCTAGCTTCCGAGTATGCCGCAACAGCGACTGGAATGAAGAACGATGGTGTCGTCTTGGCTAAATAGACGCGACGGAAGAGAACAAATTGTTACGAATTAGCTTATTATTTAGTTGTCCAAGTCATCAATTAGTTAGTCATTTGTTTCAAGTTAGTGGGTTAGTGTTGTAGCCATGTTTAACTACTTTTTAGGATAAGTTTGCTTCACGTTCTTTTAATTTCCTGTAAGGCTATATAGCCATTGTTATTTTCTCTTTATGATTATTGAAGTTATTCAGCAAATTGTTTCTTAAACTTTAACAATCTGGTATCAGAGCTAACTTCAAGCAGAGAGATAAGAGAGAATGGGATCAGAAGGCAATGATCCTTTTTCGGGACCAGCATTACCGAGATTTGACGGCGACTATGATCATTGGAGCTTGGTCATGGAGAATTTGCTTCGGTCCAAGGAGTATTGGACTGTTGTGGAAACTGGTTTTCCAGAACCATTGAATGAAGCGCAGATGACTGCGTTGGAGAAGAAGACACTAGAGGAATTGAAACTCAAGGATTTGAAGGCTAAGAATTATTTGTTCCAAGCTTTGGACAAAAAACTTCTTAAAACAATCACCAACAAGGATACATCTAAGCAATTGTGGGATTCAATGAAGATGAAGTGTCGAGGGAATAAGAGAACACAAAGGGCACAACTCAATCGCCTCCGAAGAGATTTTGAGATCTTAGGAATGAAACAAGGTGAATCTGTTAATGANGAGGGAATAAGAGAACACAAAGGGCACAACTCAATCGCCTCCGAAGAGATTTTGAGATCTTAGGAATGAAACA
>OVBE01007799.1:0-18013 GCA_900406425.1 Iberis pinnata
CACTCTCTCTCTCTTGTTCCTCATGATTCTTGATAATCAAACTCTCAAATTCTAACAGTTTCTCTGTTGAAAAGCTTGTTGTTGAGCGGGGGTTTGATACACAAAATTATTTGCGTTATGTTGTGGCGTTTTTGATAAACGAAATTGTTTGTTCCTTTCTGTATATAAGATCTGGGTTAGAAATTTCCATTTTGTAGCTTGGTTAAAATAGGTAAGCTTGATCTTGAGGGTTAATTATATTATAATTCCTATAAGATAGGTTTGGGTTATTGAAGTTATTGGTGATGTCTTTGTTGATATCCTTGTTGTTAGCTTCCGACATAAACTATCTCTTCTTCAATTGGTGCTTCTTCAGACACGAAGCCTCCATTTATGTGTTGAATATGTTCTTGATAAATCACTTATTATTCTTCCCCAACATAATTAATCTTCCTTTGACGAACATTAAGAACTTTTATTTACTTTGAGTCAATTTTTTAATCTTTTCTTCCATAATTTCATCCAAAGTTCAACTCCTTGTTCTACCATATTCTCCTCCATAGTTTTGATTGTTTTTTTGCTATATTCTCTATTAATTAATTCTTTAGCTTGCAATACTTACACAACCAAAGCTTCCATAACTTGTTGTATCTAAAGCATCTCTTTATTTGTTAAAATTCCTCAGTGAAAGATTCTTAATAAAGCTTCGCCCGAAACTCCATGATATGGATAATCCCTTAAATATCTATCATGCTTCACTATAACTTTCTTTACAGTCTTCTGCAAAACTAGTTATGTTATTTTTACACTTAACTATTTTTACCTTGAAAAAATTTCTTCACATGTTCTCATGTGGTTACTAAATTAGAAGAGATGTTATTTTCCCATGTAGAGGCTTTATCATGAAAAAGAAGCATTGTTAGAGTGTCTTCATGAATACCATTTATTTTAACAGTTCTGCATAACCTTTAAAATTAATCTAAATGATCAATAACTTCTCTATTGTCAAACAAAATATTTTTTGTTTTGAACCATATTAATCTGAAAAAATTTAACTTCAAAATTAAATTCTTATTTGGAATACGTTGTTCATCGAACGCGTCTATCACCCTTTGTTCACATCTTTTAAGTGGTTGTCTTCTTGGTATGAATCCACCTGAGGTTGATTTTTATTTACATAATTTCTTGGATTATAGGGTTACCATAAGGTACTTATTGTTGACGGATTTTCAACAATTTGAGGATTAGGTCCTCATTCTCGATTTTAATTTTGATTTTGATTCATTCTTTCTTTCTTTGTGTTGTATTTCTCTTTTTTTCTTAGGTATTTTCTCTTGATAATCATTGAATATCGGTTGCTTGAAGTACATTTCATTTTTTTTACTTATCCTTTTCATAAATTATAAAGAGAAGTTACTTAAAAGTAATTAGCAAATAGAAAACTAAAAACAAAAGAAATTAAAAAAAAAAACTGAAAATTTAGACCTTCAGTCTAGGTCACCGGCTTGAAAAATAATGCGAACAATTACTTTGAACCAATCGATACTAAAATCTATCCATGAGAACAACGCCATTTGAAAGGGTTTTTTTATGTCTTCCGATTAAAACCTTGGTATGAATAACATGTTTTGAATATAACCCCCTCAATGTTGATTGTGTGTAATATTTCATGTATAAAATTCTACAAGGAGAGAATAATATCCCAATAAGTCCTATAAGCGGATATATAATCTAGAAAAATTAAAAATATTTTGCTTGTTGTATTGTAATCTAAATAAAAAGCATTAAATAAAATAAAAGTGAATACAAAATGGTTTAAGAAATTCAAAATGGGTAAGTTTTTGGGAATGGCATTCAGATTAATATGATAAATGCTTGGATTCTTAATAGCTAAAATAACAAAATGAAAGTTATTGAATCTAGGTCACAAACAAGTTTAGAACATTATCACATCATCTAAACTATGTGTTAGAAGACTTGTACGGGAGCAGGTGTCATTGATTTCCATCTACAACTTTAACAGATATAAAGACTAAATTGTACTCCCTTCGTTTCAATATGTAAGTAGTTTTGTTTAAAAGCGCGGGTATTAAGAAATTTTAACTTTTCTTAAAAGAGTAATAAAAAGTTAAAGAGATTATTTTTTTTTTGTGGGAAAACGCGAAAAGTTAGAGAGAGATTATTGCATATTATTTTTCTTTAAATTTTTAGTAGAATTTTATTTATTTAAATTTTTTATTGTTTTGGGATTTGAAAACACCTTATATTATGAAACAAAACATTTTGGCTAAAACTACTTATATATTGAAACAGAGAGAGTATAACCTATCAAACATCCTACACAATTGATTTCCCAGGAAATGAATCGAGGTTCATCAATAGTCTTTTTAAGAAATCTCATGACCTTTCAGGTGTGAGATTCTCTAGAATCATGAATGGCTCATTCAAATCCTATTCAAGCATTACAAGTCTCTAGATACGAAGAAAATAAGAATAATCTACAATGAACATAAAACCCAATCACAATCATCCAATCCTCATCTAACAAAAAACTTAATTTTTAAATCTAGTCACACATATTCAAAGAAGAAACATATGATAAAATGTTGTAATGAAGCATGATTAATTGCATAAATTTTAGTATTTTTTAAAAAATAATTTGGAAACGAATCTGAGTTCTCTCGTAATAAGACAAGAGAAACTCTTAAAAAAAGGTGAAGATAAGAAAACGGCTGAGGTAATATTATCTCCTATGATAAAATTAGGTTTGGTTTTCTGTATATATAGTGGTAAACTCAAAAATATAAAAACCGACGGTTTGAGATAGCCGATAGTTCCTTAAAAAAAATCTTCCTCCAAATAGTGTATCGTAATTCCTAGAAAAATGCACCATTCAAACCGGCTGTCTAGATCGTCGGTGTAATTACAAGATATATTTTTGATCCACATAAATTTTAATCACAAACAAGACACGTTATCACGATCAAATGCTCTGATATATCATGGCGTTACATAAGCAAACATTTGTAACTACTTATCATGTTGATATCATTGCACTTCATGTATCAAGTAAATAATGCGTATGGTTGAGATTATTTAGTCAACATATCAAATCCACAACATGATTTACGTATATCACAACCAACCATCTTATACAAAGACAATATAACATGTGTTTCACATACCAAAAAGGATATTATAAGAGTGATAGAACCAAATATATTACTCTCAAATTATTTTCATACATCTAAAAACCTTAAAAGAATAAAAAAAATTAAATTAAATTTGTTTAATTATGGAACAACTATGCACATCCCTTCACAAAATCATAACTTACCACAATACTTACGAAGCATATTCACAATGCTGAAATACATTATCAACGATACCTATAAAGATGACATCTTCTTCACTTGAGAATGAACTTTTGTGATTATATTTTTTTTACTTTGTTATGTTTTTTCTAAAATTATTTTTAACGAGACAAAATAAAATAAAACACAAACAATAATAATAGTGCTGTTTTCAAGAATGAGTGTTATAATTGGAACAAATTAAAGGTGAGTGGAGTTAATTGTTGGAGCCCATACCACATTATCTATCACTTGTTGACGCAAAATCTTACGAATAAAAGAAAATCATTATAACATAATGAAAACACAAAATCCCAATAACAAACTTTCATAATATCTCTGCATTTTCTCCTTCCGTGTAAAAGTTATTTAATTATCAATATTTTAAAACTTTTCGGGTATAATTTCTTTTTCATTTCATAAATTTATTCTTCCGATAAAATAATGTTCATACTATAACAATTTAAAGATTCAAGTTTAATATATCATGTAAACATAAAATTTGTAGGTTTAAATTGAAAAATAAGAAGATATAAGCTCTAAAATGGTTTAGGTTCTCTGATTGGCTCAGTCTCAATATAGGTTTCTGCCAATGTTTTGAAAACCGATAAGAGATCAACATGGATGATTTTTTGGGTCACCGGGTTTCTAGGTCAACCGCGAATCAACCGCGGATCAATAGTTTAATAAAAAATTATTATTTGATATATGTTAAGGTATATACCTTATATAAATATATTTTACAAAAATAAAATAAAAATTCTTGTAATTTCTAACAAGTTTGATATAAACTCTAAAATAATAGTAAAATATGATCAAAATTTCTAACAATAAATGTAAACTATTAATTTAAAATGTAGAGTATTAATATAAAAAAATCTAGTACAATAGTATAAGAGAAAATAACTAATGCTTGAAAGAAATAAAATATCATTTTAACCAATCTTCATTTATTCTTATACAACTTTTGTCTTATTCGGGTGGCATTGTGAAATTAATGTCTATAAATTCACAAATCATAGTGTTTGCTAGTCAATTATATTTATGCCAAAATATTATTTATATACAAATAAGATATTAGTTTTATTAATTAGAGTTACACAATTTCATTTATTATATTGACATGGTCCTTGCGGTTGACCCGGGTCGCGGTTTAATTTATGGTTTATACCGGTTTTAAAAGATGCGGTATTTAAGACAAATCCGACCCGAATTCTTTACAGGGACACCGGTTTTGCCGGTTCAACCGCGGGTCCATGTCGGGTTTCAAAGCATTGGTTTCCGCTGATTTAGAGATTGGGATATTTACATCACAAATTATCTTAATCTTCTTCACTTTATTTTCTCTCTTGATTATGTTTAACTTATATGTTGTTACATCCTAATCATGGAAAACATGCAATTTTAAATTTTGTTTTCCAAACCGGAAAAATGAATTTAGTTTCATAAAAAGATCTGGAAACTTCCACAAAATATTTTATGAAAGTTTAATTTTGTTATGTGGAAGATATTATGTTGGAGAAAGATAATATAAGAGATCTATTCAAAGATATTATTAATTATCTCTTATTTATCTTTTAGATATTCTTTCAGCCGTTGGAGATAATATTATGTCATTTGGAGATATTATTCTTTCCATATGCTTTCCTAAACCCCTATAAATAGAGGCTCAGACTCATTCCTAACTCACACCAAATCCCATAACTCCTCTTTCTGCATAAGATCATAAACAAGATATAAGAAAAAGAGAATTAGATCGAAAGATCAGATTTAAGGATTTTATCCAGAGTTCTTTAGTTCCCTTTTTCTCCTCCGCTAAGGTCATCATCGTCGTCAGACGATGTGTCTCCGATCGACGCACCGCCACATCATTAGACTCGTCTCCTCCCTCCTGAGCCTGATATTGGTCTCTGAATTTTAATCCAGCGTCGGACGCGCCGTAGATCTAGAGTCAAAGTTTCATATCCAGATATATTTTCTCTCTCCTCGCTGTGACTGATTTTGGCCTCTAGTCACTGCATCGGAGCTCCCTTTTATATCACCTTCAACACCATTGGGATCCTCTTGCCGAGACGAGGCCACAGAGACCAACTCCGTCTCCATCAACCACCAGATGCACCATTACCATCCGCCGGAAGATTCACCGTTGTCTTTGACCGCCATTTGACGCTGCTCGCCCATTGGAATTTTTCATCTCCACCACTATTCTGACCATCTTATTCTTCTGAATCCAACAGCGGTCTCGAATCTCCGATCGGACACCATATGCTCTCATGATCATCTTTTTCGTTTTGTTTATCTCAATCTCATGACACCATATGCTCTCATTTATCATTCGTCCAATCATAAAGCTCATCTACCAGCTAAGGCCAAGGTGATGACAAATTTTTGTCTTTACTGCTGATGTGATGTTTTCTTTTTTTCGTAGATTGCTTAGGAGTTTATAAGTACGGTTAGATAGGAATAAAGATCTATTTTCATAATATTGATATACCCATAAAGGGAAAGTTATTTTATGAATTGCATGATATCGATGAGTCTATTATGAGTCTAGAAGCCAAGCTCTAGGGTTGGCCATCAGTAACGGTTTTGGTAAACTGTGGCACCACAATGTTAGATAGAGATGCAAATGTATTAGTGTGATACAAAGGCATATGAGGCGGAGTGGAACCGCAATTGTGGTGTTGTTTTAAGGTGGTGCAATGAGCTTGAGCTATCGGAACATCGTGAGATAGAGCAAAGTGATACTGAGAAAGGTCAGTAGCCTAGGTGCAATGTTTATGGAAAACGACCATTGTTTTGATAGCACATGACGCGAGTCGAAACCGCCTCATGGTGTGCAATGAGCCGGTGGGTTGGCTGGCGACCGATACATGTTTAGCTAACTCAGACCAACGGGTCGTTGACGTCTTGAAGGGACGTGTAAAGCCTTTTAAGGTCATAATCGCTAATAGTCGTCAAAATATAAAAGCGTCTTAGTATCCAGGAAATGCTATGAGCTGAGGCGGTGTGGCCGGGCATGCATGCCGAAACTATGCAAGCGTCACAATATCCCAAGTGGGTATGTGGCGGTGTGGCCGGGAACTTATGCCGGAACTACTGAAAGCATATGGGAAGTACTCTAGGTGGTTTTGCGAGCACGCATGTCGCTTATTTTTTCGAGTACAATAGGTGCTCATTTGTTTGTGTGCTTGTTTAAAACTAAGTAATGTGCGTCTGAGATTAGTCTCATAGTATGTAGTATTTTTAAGAGTGTGTCCTCTTGGATAATCTAAATTACTCATTCTTCCACTCCTTCGTTTCTCTTTCTCTCTCATCGTTACAAGTTAGTCATACTGTGTGACGATTATGTTAGTTATTCAACCTAATCAAAATCTTAATTAAAACCTAAATTGGATTCTCTTTAAAATGATTAATATATTATTCTAAGGAAACTTTTTTGACCAATTATATATCACCTAATAACTCATAACAAACACACGCATGTATACCTGAATGATCTTAGCAAAAAAATGTTGTGAAGAAACATGGAAAAACTATGGAAACTAACTCAAACTATTTATCTTTTGGAAAGCTAATATTTTATTCATTTTCACAAAAATATTAGATATCCACAAAAAATACATCATCTTCAATATTTTTCAACCACCACTTTGAGTTTTAAGCTTTAGAAATCATGTATTTCTCAGTTTCATAAATATTTGTCAACTTTATTCTATTCACCACTAAATCATGTATATCACGTTTTCTGTTTATTTCCTTGGGTTATTCATCATTTTTATCATAAAATGTAAGTTTTGGCTTCTTTTTCGATTAAGATTGTGGTTGGGTGTCATGACAAAAAAGTCTTCTTGTCCTAGATCTAAGATAAAATTTTCAACGAAGTCTTTTATGTATAAAATCTTGTCTTCAACCTTGTATTTTACCAACTAGACTTCTCACAAATATTCATTTCTTCGGACTTTTCTGTTTATTCAGCAAAGACTACAACATATCTAGCAAACTTTTAGAAATTTACAGCAAAATTCAAAAGTTTCTAAAAATCTATGGCAAATTTATGTGCTATGCGATAAACTTTTAAATTTTACTATATAATTATATATGTTATGATAGATTTTTAGAAATATGAGGCAGCCCTCTAAAGTGGTGCGGCACATCTTTGAAAATGTATGGCAAACTTCTGAAGACCTGCAGCATATCTTATATATTTAACGAAGTTTACAAAAAATAATTGTACTGCAATTTTTTTTATCAAGTTTGCTTTGTAAATTTTTGTTTGTACAACAGTCTTCAATAAATCTGCAAAAAAATGTTCATTTGTATTGTATAATTTAGTTTTTATAGAATTTTGAAGGATTAACAAGTAATTTTTCTACTTTTAAAATGGATATGCTCACTGCCTACAATGGTGAATTGTCCTCTGCCTCATCCCGGTGGTACTCTCACTGGTAACCCAGTCGCCGCTGCAACTACATAGAGCCACCTCGTCGATCCCTCGGCTCTGCACAACTGTTACACAAACCAAAGTTCTTCACCTTGATGGCACTACTTCTATTACATTTACCCAAGCTCTTACTTCTAATGCTCAACCATCGTAGACCAATTTTCTTGTAGGTCATTTTATCGGTGATTCACTCATATAAGAAAGGTTCATACTGTCAGCCGGATTTGGAACCGGGATGAAAAGCAATTGAAAACTGATGTTCAATTTCTCTATGAGTACATTGTTTTCTTCCGTGTAGACTCTTCCGACTTGCGCACTCGTATCCGTCACAAAAAATATTGGCACGTTGTCGATGTTCTTCTTGTGATTCAAGAATGGTATCCTTCGATAGCTCATTCTAAATTGGATTTATCATCCATGCCCCTTTTGGTCGACTTTCATAATGTTCCAGAATATTTATTCTCACGTGAGGGTTTGAAATTTTTAGGGGATATTGTAGTTGATGCACAAAAGCTTCATCCGAAAACATAGAAGTGTTTGAGGCTCAATGTGGCTTGCTTGTTGATTTTTTTGAATCTTGATGCAAAGCTAATGTACACGATCCAACTTACGGGAGAAGACAAGCCGATCAAGATAGCATATCCATGGGTTCCTCCTAAGTGCTTGATGTGTAGCAATTGGGGTCATAAAACTTATGATTGTCGCAAAAATCAGTCCCCAGCCGCAAATATATCTGCTCCGGGAATGACTTCGGTTGTTATTGCCACACCTCCCACATCTACTCACGCAGATGGATCATAATTTACCTATACCAACATTTCTAACATTGCTGATACTTTGCACTCGGTAGGTGGAGAGCTCCATTTACAACCTACCTTAGGTGATGGTCTAAAAGGGATTGATACATATCTAGTGGGTAACGAGACCACGAGTACTACCTTAGGCTCTGTTTGACTTATCGAGCCTGCTTTAGAGCTAGTGGAAGGCTACACTCTAACAGATTTTCCACCTGACCACACATCAGATCAATGTTCTCTCATGCTTTACTATGTAACTGCTGTTGTTGTGAGAGTTGACGATGTGTTACACACATTGGACTGGTCCATAGTCACTCATCGCAAGCAACTCGCATTCACCCCCGAAAGATACAACCTCGCTGGCTAAACAATCAAAATTCTCTTCGTCATGCTTCTTTTTTCTAGAGAGTTGTGATGATAATGAGGATAAGGAGTAAGGGCCGCTATCTTACAAGGAGACACATAAAACGAGGGATACACATACTATTTCTTGTTATAGCGCATACATGAAACCAAAAGAGGACAGTCATTCCCATGTCACTTCACGCAAAGCTTCTAAGCCAACGGTCTCCAAACAAAAATCATTCGTCTCCTCGCAGAGACATTAATGTCATGTTGCTTTTTGCTTCGAACACGGGGGTATTAATCAAACTCCAAGCATAATATTTTTATCAATGGATTCTCTCCAGTAAGCCTCTATTTGGTTGTTTTCTTGAAACTCGTGTACAAGCTAACAATTTTCTCGTATTGTGCATGCTGTCCTTCCGGGTTTGAATGCAATTCATAACTGTAGCTCTCACCGCTTAAGTCGCATTTGATTTTGTTGGAAGGATGGCGTACTCGTTGCCCCAATTCTAACCACATCTCAACTTATCACATCTCTAGTCACTCTTGATTCTAGTGATATCGTATTTATTTCTTGTGTCTATACTTCTAACTTTCAGGTTGATCGCGTTCAACTATGGCGGGATCTTTTTGAGAGTAGATGTGTATGTGGCTCTAGTTTGATACTGTGGCTAATATTTGGTGATTTCAATGAGATTCTAGCACACATGGAGCATTCCCAGTCCTTCGTAACTCACGAAAAATTGGCATGCTTTAATACCAAGATTTTATAACACAAAATGATCTTAGGGATCTTCCCTACGTCGGATCAAAATATACTTGGTGGAATTAGCGTGAACTTGAATTTATTTGTAAAAATTAAATCAAGCCTTAGTCAATGATACTTGGTCTCATATCTATCCTAGTTTGTATACCATTTTTGAAAAAATGTCGTCTCCAATCATGCTTGTGGCGTCTACCATCCATTTATTCCTCTCTCTGCTTTGTAAACCATTTAAATTCAATAATTATCTCACTAACCATCCCTTTTTCTTACAGGTAGTTGACTTTCAGTGGCGCTCCACCCTGTTTCATTCTCGACTAGCTTTGTGTTTCTTCCATACCAAGCTGAAAGGTCTCAAAAACCATCTCCGGGCCCTTACTTGGACAATCTATGGTGATAAGCCCTTCTCATACCCATGAAGCTTACGAGCATCTCTTCCTGTACCAAGAGTGCTTCTCGATCCTACCATCGTTGTTATTGTCGCGGAGCATAATGCAGCTCAAGAATGGAGTCATCTAGCCAAAGTCGAAGAAATATTCTATAAGAAACGTTTCAGAATTACTTGACTTCGTGATGGTGATCACAACATCGGTTTTTCCCACATGGTTGCATCTTCTTGGACCTCTCATAATTATATCAAACAGTTGGTTTTGAATACAAGTGTCGTCGTATCTGATTTTCCCTCCCTCAAAGAAGCTATCCATCAAAGAAGCTACGGCAAGTCATGTCAATGAATTTTTATAGTCTCAGCTTAATCTCCAGACTCTCCCACCTCATCTTCTCTTTGATTTTATCTCGTATCGCTACTCGGACGATGCTGCGATGCTCCTTTTCCAATTGGTTCTAGGTAGTGAAATGAAAGCCACTATGTTTTCCATGTCCTCCAACAAGGCACAGGTCTTGATGGCTACACCTCGGAGTTATTCAAGTCACCATGGTCGATTATTGGCAACGATTCGATAATCGCAGTTCAATCCTTCATCATCTACAGATTCCTCCTGCATGGTGTGATTGAAACTCTAGTCTCACTTATACCAAAAGGAGATAACCCACAAACTTAAAGACTACATGCCAATCTCCTGCTATAATATCATCTAATAGGTCATCTCAAAGATCCTTGCCAACCGGTTGAAAAAGTTTCTCCCTAATTCCATTGAGCCAAAAAAAGTGATATTATCACGGGTCGTTTATTACTTGAGAATGTCATGCTTTCCATATAACTTGTCAAGGACTATCATAAATCTTCTATCCCTTCTCGATGTACTTTGAAATTATATATTGCAAAGGATTTTGATACTATTGACTAGGGTTTCATTGTCTCGGTTTTACAGGCTATGCACCTACTGGAGCAATTTATCCATTGGATTCATATTTGAATATCAATTGTCACCTTCTCCATCTCTATAAATGGTGAACCTACGGGCTACTTCCCGAGATTTCGAGGCATTCGATAGGGTTTCTCTTTATCCCCTTACCTTTATGTGATTGTTACTAATGTCTTGTCTAAGCTTTTGAACGCAATAGCAGCTTCAAGCCACTTTTTTCATCCTTGGTGTCGTAAGATTTCTCTTACTCATCTCTGCTTCGCGGATGATCTCCTTGTTTTCTCTAGTAGCACCACATTTTTAGTCATAGGCATTTTGAATGTAATGGACGTCTTAGCAAAAGCTTCAGGTCTCCGAGTGAATGTCTCTAAGTCCTCCATCTTTTTCACGGCCAACCCATCCCCAAACATTCTTCACATTATTACCAATCTTGGTCTCAAGCTGGATGCCCTACCGGTCTGATACTTTGGTATGCCATTAACAACCAAGAAGCTCACTCATTTAGAGTACACTCTGCTTCTAGATCGAATTAGGACGCGAATGAATTGTTGGGCAACAAAGCTGCTTTCTTATGCAGATCGTATACAATTTATTCAATCGGTCGTTGTCAAAACTGTTATCTTCTGGCAATCAGATTTTCGCCTTCCGAAAAGTTGTCTTCATGAAATACAACACCTCTGTAGTAATTTCTTATGGTCGGGCTCTCCATCTAATCATCATATGTATAAGCTTGCATGGGATGAGGTTTGTAAGCCTCGAGAGACTGGTGATCTTGGTGTTCGTAAGTTTGTAGAGACTTTGATGGTTTTCTCTTTCTCAATCATTTGGCGGTTAATCTCATGTTCGCCTTCACTTTGGGCCTCTTGGATTAGTCGTTACCTTCTTCGAGGCTCGACATTTTGTGACATTAAAGGTACCTCGCAAGGCTCCTGGTTATGGCAGAAGCTCCTTCAATGCTGTCCCCTAGCAGCTCAATTTCTTCGTTTCAAAGTAGGAGATGGGACACAAACATCTTTCTAGTTTGAAGATTGGTCACCGCTTGGTCCCCTTATTGCTATTACAGGTGACTTGGCATCCGCAAATTTGGTATTCAGCGACATGCTAGAATTGCTGCTACAACTTCCATCTCAGCTTGGCGTCTCCATCGGTCTCGTGTTCCATCTCTCGGCCATCTCCATGCTCAACTTATCGCTTTGCCATTGCCAAATCCACAAGCGGGGCCAAATATACCTCTGTGGAAGCATGACGTCGAATTTTTCAAGCCTTGTTTCTCTTCATCTAACACATTAAAACAACTAAGTCAACCCCATCTCCAACAATATTGGTTTGCAAGTATTTGGTTTCCACAATCGATACCTCGTTATGCTTTCGTCTCTTGGTGATATGGGTTGTACTCTTTTTCTTAATAATAGTTTTATCCCACAAAATATTCTAGTATAAATTTTAACGAGGCACCATTGAACACGAAATGATATTTTTATCTTCATACTTATTACTAATAATTTTTTCTCTTTTGATTTCATTATAAATAAAATAATATTTATTTGATTAATAAATTTAATATTTAATTAAAAAAATTATTAAATATTTTAAGTTTTTTCTAACATCTCAAAAATATTAAATGAGAAAAGAAAACCATGTATACATATATCTGGCGCGTGAAGTCACTAGAACCGACAACTTTGTTAAAATAAAACTTTTAGTAAAACTAAAAAGCACAGAATAAAAACATGCACCGACGTAAACGGAACGGAGATGCAGCGGCGTCTGCGTTGATATCTAGTAGAGTGACAAACGGCGCTTAAACGGCATCTCACTCCTCCTTCAAAATTAATTAACAAACCAATAATCAAAGTTCCACTGTCACTACTGCGCATCTTTTGTTTTATAAACTCTATTGATTATGTTTTTAATCATGATACCCTTATTAAATCCGACGACCACCTGTCAATTCATTTTGCTTATTTTACGCATCTACCAACAATTCCTTTCTAGAACAACTGGGTGCATAGAACCTTTTTCTTTTCAATTAGAGAGATATTACATTATTATAAGAGGATATTAAAAAAATATATTTTTTTTCTTCTCTCATATTCCATTATTTCTTTACTAAGTTGTTCTTTTCTTTCTTTGTTTCTATGAAACTCTATTGAAACAATATAAATGGTATTATCTTAAGGAATAGATAATATGCACTTTGATTTTAAAAGACTAATAACAACTTTTTTATTAGATTAAAAAAATAAATCAAAACTTAATCTCTCTCTTAAAATCCTAAACTCACAAATCTCTCTTATTTATATTACCTAAAAATCGAGATGGCCTTATGTCCTTTATATAGGCTTAGACAACTTCGAAATCCTATTAGGAAAACACTTCCTAACTAACTTTTAGATAACTCCTACAAGATAGGACCATATCTTATCTTTATGTTGGAATAAAATAATAACTTGCACTTCAAATTTCCCTTTTAGTCAAGCTTATCTCAACAATCTCTCCCTTAAGCTTGAACTTATGTCCATCGATTTCTTGAACACCAATTAGTTCCCTCATTACCTTGAACTTGATTTTCCAAGTGCCTTAGTCAAAATATCTGCTCTTTGTTCGGTTCCAGATATATGTTCGACGTCCACAAGATCGTTGTCTACACACTCTCTTATGAAATGATACATTTTGTGTATATGCTTACTTCTTCCATGGAATATAGGATTTTCGGTCAAGGTTATTGCTAACTTATTATCGATCTTAATACCTCCGCTGATTTCTTCAAGCAAATCTCGTAACAAATTGCTTGCTTGGCGGCTTCAGTTGCAGCCATAAACTCGACTTCGCATGAAGATAAAGCAAATGTCTCTTGCTTTTGAGAGCACCAAGTTATAGGACATTCATTAAAGTAAAGGATGTGACCAGTCGTGCTTCTTCCGTCGTCTGGATCTTCATTGTGACTACTATCGATGAATCCGATGTCCGAGTCTTGTTTTCTTCTTGTAGAATAATCCGAATGAATAAGTTCCCTTAAGATACCTTAGAACTTGTTTTAGAACCGCTCCATGAGACTGTTTTGGCTCTGACATGTACCTTCTTAACACACCAACACAATAAGATAAGTCTGGTCTTGTATGTAGTAGATACCTTAGACATCCTATGGTTCTTCCCTAGACTTCGACAATTTTATACTTATGTCCATTGGTACATGTGTTACATTGCATTCTTTCATGAGTGTTTCTTCTAAGATCTTTAAAGCATATCTCTCTTACTTTAATGTTATTTCTCTCTCGTGTTGATGTACTTTTATTCCGAGGTAATATGTCAATTTGCCCAAATCACTCATATCGAATTTTGTAGAAATACCTTTCTTGAATTCGAGAAGTAGATCTAATGATGATCCTGTGACAAGAAAATCATCCACATATACTGCCTGTAACACCCCAAACCCATAAATCCAATCCACTTAAAAATCTCATCAAAAACCCAATTGGTTTAAAGAAAATCTCATAATCTGAAGCCCGTTATTTAAGAAAAATCCTAGTTTTTGCTCCTTCTATATTTAAAGGACGTTTTTGAAAGAGAGAGTAGACCTCCACATAAAGGAGGCGAAGCCCTAGCCGCGCAACCGAGAAAAATCCAAGCAACCTCAGCAAACAGAATAAACGGGCGAGTGAAAGATCTTTGATAGTCACGAAACTTTATGGGTAAGTATATCTTCCTCTTATCTATCTTCAAGCGAAAGCGCAACTTGATCGGAGCAATATTCTGAGAGTTATTCCTTTTTCACTGAGAGGTGTCTGCACATAATGGATCTGCGACCAGCCAGGGAAGATTGTACCTTTGGAGGGGTAAACATTGTCTGATCTGGACGAAATTTGGATGACAACTTAAGGACGCATGGATCTTAAATCTCGACGGTGGAGATGTGATTTGAAAGGTTAGTTCACAAGTTATTCTTTCGTTTCTGATCGTCACTTGCTCTACCAATTTTCCAGATATGTCAAGGTTGGGATTTATGATTGTTTGGACCACCTAAAGGACTCGGTTTGGTCTAATATTTTGTAGGAAATCAGTAGTCACAAGGATATGAGTCTATACATAAGGAGAAGTCGTTTGGATGCTTATAGCATAGGGAGGTGTGTAGCTAAAGCTAATGTAATGTTGTTGTTCGCTAGTTTCTATCAATGTTCTTCATCAAATGACTAAGGTGAGGGTGTGATCTGTGGAAGCACAGTGATCATTTTCTTCTTTTTTTGCATAAGTTTCATATGTGTAGTTATAGTTTAAGTTGCATATGTGCATGAATGTTGATGAGTGATTGATGATGTGATTCATGTTGGTGAAATAAATGTTGAGTTATGGTCATACTTGTTGTATGGTATTATGTGATGTGTTGAGATGATGATGAGTATGGGAATGTGGTCTATATTGGACTGACGGGTTCAATGTAGCTCAATAACGACTGACGAGTCTAGATGGGTCCAAAGGTTATAAAGAGCTAACCGAATCTCACAGATGGGTACAAAGGTTATAAAGAGCTTATCGTACCTTGTAGATGGGTTCAAAGGGTATAAAGAGCTACCCCAACCTCGTATTGGGTGGACCTCTTGCCTATGGCAAGGGAAGAATTTTTTATTATGATTTTGGATAAGAAAGATATAAATGTGCTTGATGTATTTGTTTTACATGTATGTTAACTATTGTATAAGAGTAGAAATTGTTATGTGTTTCTGTGGGCATATGTGATCTCCTCACTGAGTGATTTATCACTCATCCCCTCTTTTTCCCTTTTCTCCAGGTTTTAATTTGAGTTTTACAAAAGAAGAAAGGTTATAGTAACAATGGTGACATACTGTCTCGTAAGTGCGGGAGACGGCTGTTACACTGCCACTATCAATCGATTTTCTCCCTCTTTTTCTGATATACAGAGGCTTCTTTTGAGCACCTTTCGAATTTTAGATCCTTTAGAATTGTATTTAGTTTGTTTTCCCATGCTCTAGGTGCTTGTCTTAATCCATAAAGTGCTTTATCTAGCTTGTATACCTTTTCTTCACTTCCTTTTATGATGAACCCATCTGGTTGTTTAACATACAATTCTCCCTTTAATTCACTATGCAAAAATGTTGTTTTCACATCCAAGTGATGTATCTCCCATCCATTACTCGCAGCTAAAGCAATGATAAGTTGGACTGTTTGCTATTCGAGCTACAAGTGCAAAGACTTCATCAAATTCGATGCCATGTTTCTGAACATAACCTTTTGCGACTAATCTTGCTTTGTATTTTTTATACTTCCATCAGCATTGCATTTTATCTTAAATAACCACTTAAGACCGATTGCTTTGGCTCCTTTAGGTAAGTTTGTTAAACGCCACGTCTTATTTTTTTTATTGATGTGATTTCACTTTCACATGCATCTACCCATGCTTTAACTTCTTTAGCATCGTTGAAATCGTAAGGTTCATCATTACTCATCAATAAAACCTTTTCTCCTTCACTTTCGGCAATTAGAACATAATCTCCAAGATAAGATGGCTTATCTCTTGTTCTTTTCGATCTTCTGAGTGTTATATTTTTGTTGATTTCTCCAATGATTTCTTCTTCTTCAGCGTTTTCATCTTGCTTAATGTCTCCTTCTTGCTCAACATGTTCTTCAGTCTCAACGTTATCTTCTTCTTCAACGTTTTCTCCATCTTCAACGTTGATTTCATGATCATATGTTCCATCTTGAATATTATGATCATGATGCTCCTCTTCCTCTTGATTATTTGTCATCATAAACGTTCCACCATGTATTAGATACGTTTTCGTTCATCTTGTTCCAGTTCCAGCCTTTATTATCATCAAAGATTACATCTCTACGTACCACAATCTTCCTTTTTGACGAATCTAACATGCGATATGCCTTTGATCCTGGTTCAATTCTGAAACGAACAAGTACTCTTGATCTATCATCGATTTTTGTTGAGGTTTTGACCTTCAATCTTAGTGTATCCAATGCATCCAAATATGCGAAGATGCTCTACATTTGGTTTCTTCCCTTTGAAACTTTCGTATGGTGTTTGAACAACTAAGGTTCTTGTTTCAAATCTATTAATTAGGTAGGTGGAATGCCATATTTCTTTTCCCCATAAGAAGTTAGGAACTTTCATGTGTTTTTGGATGCTTCTAGTCATGGCCATTAGAGTTCTGTTTCTTCGTTCTACTACTCCATTATGTTGTGGTGGATATGGAGCAGTTAGATGCCTCTTGATACCTTCTTTATCGCAGAAAACTTGAAAATCTAGGGACATAAATTCTTCTCCCCTATCGGTTCGAAAACACGTGATTTTCTTCATTGTCTCTTGTTCCATTTTCACCTTGAATCTTCTAAAGCTTTCATATGCTTCACTTTTTTTCTCTTAAAAGGCTTATCCACATGTATCTTGAGTAATCATCAATTAGTACAAAGACATACCTATTTTGTGCGGCTGTTGGAGGCGTGATGGGTCCGCACATGTCACCGTGGACCAGCTCTAGAATCTTCTTGGCTCGAAATTGGGTTACTTTCGGAAAGCTCTTTCTTGTTTGTTTTCCAAGGATGCACGATGAGCATACCTCTTTTTATCATGATATTTTGCAAACCTTTGACAAGCTTCTTCTTTATCATCGTTTGCATATTATAGAAACTGATATGGCCAAGCATGGCGTGCCATTTATTAGAGTTACTAATCTCTGCAACATGTAGGCATGCATCATCATGTAGTTCCATGGTTACCTTGTAAAGTCTATTCTTTGATCTTGTAGCTTTAACAAGGAGTTTGTTATCTCGATCATACATTAATAAGTATTATTTCTTCATTTGTATTTCACAACCTCATTCTGTTGCTTGACCGAGACTTATGATGTTACTTTATAGGTAAGGAATAAAGTATACATCTGTTAGGATTCTTCTATCACCATCCTTTGTTACGAACGTGATTGATTGTAGAAACCCGTATTTTGACTAGGAATTTTTTTCGTTTTTGTATATATATTTCG
>OVBE01007800.1:0-18013 GCA_900406425.1 Iberis pinnata
AATGTCGACAATTTGGTGGTTGTGCAACGCAAGCGAGACTCTGAGATGCAATTTTTCATGGACTCGGTTAACCGATGGCTCGGAGATCATATTTTTGTTGTTGTAATTTATAACTATTTTAGGATTTTGATTTTGTAAATTTAATTTTAATTTTATTATAATAATTTTAATTTTATTAATTTATTTTTAATTTAATTTAAATATTAGGAATTTCAAATTTTATTTAAATATTTTTATTATTAATCAATAATCAAATTAATTTAATAATTTTTTATATTTAATTATTCTCCAATCTGTCAAAATCTGTCGGTAATTACTAACGGATTATTGACGGATGATTATTGACGGATTACTGACGGACATATTAATGACGGTTAAATCCGTAAGTAATTATCCGTTAATAATTATTGACAAAATTTTGTGAGAAATAAAATCATGTTTATATAAAGGAATGAATTAACTTAATTACATTATATAACTAATCAAATAACATAAATATAAATCTATATATTAGTGTTAAGAATTATATATATATTCTTTTATAATAGTCATAGTCATGATCATGAATCATATGAATAATTAAAATAATTTTTTATAATATTATTATAGTGATTCCGGTATTACACTCTATACATTTTTCATTTTAAGTACATGCTCTAATTAATGTTGTCAATAATAATATATGGAAGAAAAAATTAGGTTTTGGAGAACGTAATTAACAACGTAGTACGTATATGAGCGTATGTTTCTTAAATTAAAAAGTCCAACCTTTTGTTATAATACTTGTCACTTGGCAAAGTGTATCAGCACTTTAATTGAATCTCAAATATACTGATTTTGATTTTATCATAATTGGTTGACAAATATATAAAATTATATATAGTTAATAATTCAAGGTTTCTTATAATTGTACCACACCTAGAATACCCATTAAGGGACACCATGTCACTGACTAATTCCGTCTTATATATATGTTTTGGGTTTTGGGATTCATGTCTTATAATTTAGGAGTCCCTTTCAATTGAACGACCTCTCAGATCCATCTATAGACAATACTTGAACCTAAACAACTTGATATATATATTTGGTGGATATATGTATCTGATTTTTGGAACAACAAAGTTTGAATTCGGTGACCAAAAAAAAAAGTTTGAGTTCATAAACTCAAAACAATAATTGAAGGAGAACCAAAAGCTTGCAAAGAGATAAATATACTATATTAACATCAAATGGCCACCTCTAGACATTACTAAGACAAATTAAAATCGCTAGGTTACAACAACATTTTGTTGCAAAATTTTATAGGTTTAGGTTCGAGTAGGGAGTTAGTTATTAATGATATATTGCATTAAACTCAAATACCATAGGCTACGGTAGAATGGTGGGGCAAATTAAGACATAAATAAAAGATATCAATAATGGTGATAATATTATAAAACTATGAGTTGGATCTAGTTGAATTTTAGTATCTACAAATATATAATTGTTTTAACCAAAGCCAGAAGTGGCTCTTACAATAATATATATTTTTTTCTTTTGACTTGATGATTAATTAATTATACTAAGAAACAAATTCCCTGATTGGCTATTTGGAAGAGAAAATTCAACTTACACATATTAATACTAAAATAAACCCTCCATAAAACAATAAAGTTGGGACCATGAAAAATTATTATTTTAAAAGATATTAATTAATCAATAAATTAATATTTTATCAATTTATAGAAAGTGACTATTTTTAATTTTTTAATTTATTGTTGCTGATAATATTTTAAGGAATATAAATTAATGTATTTATAAACTTAAAATCCATAAGTAACAATATCTTATGATGCAATAAAATTAATGATTTTTTGTCACAACAAAAAAATATAACATGTGCATAGCAGGAAACAGGGAAACTAAAAATGTTAAAAAAGCATAGTAAATTGTTAAAAACAGAGATAACCTTTTTTCTTAACAAAAACTTTATTTCTAACTTAAATTACAATTACATGAGTTTTTTTTTAAACTTGTATTTCAAGTTATTCTCCAATACACTTGTATTGTACTCTCACAAATCAAAACAAAGACATTCACCAAAACTCACACAATGATCAATACTCTCTTAACCCAAAACTCCAACTTGTCTTTTTATACGGCGCACCATTTCTTTTCACCTTCCACAGCCTTTTATCCTTTTATCAAAAACCCTAAGGTTTGTTTCCTTTTTCATCTTGATCTGATTCCCTTTTCCAAGACATTCCATAATCTTCTTTTGCTTTATTCGCAACCTTCCAATTTTTGAACGCATTTGGTAACACCAAGTTGCTCTTCTCGCTCTTTCTTAAGTTGAGACTCCACTTGAGGATGTGTCTCCAATTCCTTGCATCTACAATCTCCCCATTTTTGACTGAGTTTGATAATCAAGCATCACATGCACGCACAATCATAATCCAGAGCAATACCAAAAGCAATTTTGCAGAGACAAATGTGATACCGCACCAGAAAATTTTGATTCAAAAAAAGAACAAGTACCAATCCTTAACCAGGAGAAAAAGTTCAGGTTCAAAACAACAAACCAAAAACACCCTAAATCAACCATGGTTCAGCCTAACACAGATGTAGCAATAAAAAATTTAGACAGAAAGCTTAGGCAATCAGAACTGTCACTGTTCTGCATCTACATCTTCACCATTTTGATATGCATCAGCCTGATCTCCCCCAGCTTGGTAGCATAACTCAGTCAAAAACAACCAAAATGCAAGATGAATAAAAGGAGCATGCAACTTACCTGAGTCAAGTGCTCGTTGAAGAATACGAATAGCTTGAATGACTGCTTGATGTAGGGAGTCAGGATTGCATGTAGGGGTGCCTATCCGGGGATCCATATGATACACTGGTAGAGCTTGAAGGCATTCAGAGGCATTGAGAGACACAGGGTGCTGGTGTTGCAACAGTCGGATGATCCGTGAAGGAAAAGGCATATAGTACTTGGTGTTTGGCTCATACCCTCTCTGTAAGAGCTGATTGTAGATCAGACGCCTAAAATCAATAGGAATCCTATGGAAGATCTGATACGCCAAGCGAGCACGAGAGACAATCTTGTAAGTGATGTTCTTGGTAGGCAACCAGTTGTAACAGTAAATCTTGTACAGAGCAGCTTTGTCAGGAACAAAGTGAGTAGTCTTCAGATCAAACCAAAAGGTGACGATGCTGTCAGTATGGAACGCTGCCAGAGTGTCTTCAGAGACTGCATTAGCAACTGCTTCAAATGCTCGATCATCAAAATCATCCAACCCAAGATCCTGATTAATGTGAATTTCCGAGAAGGCATTAGAATGATCACGGACCCAGATCAGCATAGAAGTGAGTTCAGTACGCTGAGACGGTAGATGTGCCCAGAATTCACACACAACCGAATAAACAAACTCCGGTAGTCCAACAATGGTATTTAGACAGCCAAAATTTTGAAGCATGGGTTCTATGTGGGCAGGCAGAACAGTATTTGCATGCACATGAATTTCAGATGCTGGTGTCTCAAAATCACCCTCACCAGGAGTATGAAAGGCATGATCAGGAGATGCTGAAGATGAGGCAATCGAGTGACCAGATACAGGCGTTGAATTCAGGCAGAGTTCAAAAGTCGGGGGTTGCATTGGTGGCAGGAACAGTCGGAACAGGAACACACCCAGAAGAGTTAGAGTTGGAATCTGAGTCGGATGACGATGATCCTGGTGGAAGTGCAACATCATGCTTCACCAGACGAGAGAACCCAAAGATGAGGCGATTCATGATGCTGTGGAAGAGCAATTTCCGGTGAAAGGCTGTTGTTTTTTTTTTTTTTGTAAGGCAGACGAACCGATGTGATAGTTTATAGAGAATGTGTAACCCTAGAAGTGCAAACGACACATTCCTGCCAACTGACTCATTGTGAAGATGAACACAAAATCCCAATGGGCCATACCACACTTGACACCGTGTCAACAAAAAGAGTAATATAGACATGACGAATGGTTAACACAAAATACATTGCAAAATAGATGAGCCTCCCTTAGAACCATATGATGAGACCACAAGTTAATATTAAGCAACCACTTGATATTAGAAAAATATCAAGATGAAAGAGAAATCATGACGATCAATAAGAGCAATTTTTTTTTGAAAAATAAGACTATGCACGACATTGTGAGTTACCAACCACTTAACTAAACTTGTGCACATAACAGAGTGAAAGTGTGTGAAGAGCTCAACAGCGGAAACATTGATGTGATATAAAAGTGATTACTCTTTCACACTAGCATGCGTTAATCTAGTAAGAAACCACTTTTTCAACCTTCTGATGGATCTCAAGGCAGCTGGAATTTCTTTGGGGTAAACACAGGGGTGTGTAATACAAGATCTGATTTGTTACAGTCTCAGCCTTCCCCCCCCCCCCTTTTTTAAATTGATATCCTCAGCTCTTTGACCTCCTTGAGACCCCGTCAACTTTTCGTGTGCTTACATTGGACGGCATGACAGACAGCTTTTTCATTGTTCATCAAGTTAGTACACAAATATTTATCATGTTAAGCTACCATGACACACTTCACTTGTTGGAATAACAGGTCAGAGATCACAGACTCCAATAGATTTGCGTAAGTGAACAAATCTATTGAAATCAAGTGGCTTGGTAAAAATATCAGCGAGTTGCAATTCTGTGCTCACATGATCAACCACAACAACCTTGTCTTCGACCAATTTCCTAATAAAGTGGTGCCTTATATCTGTGTGTTTAGTCCTTAAGTGATATACAGGGTTCTTGGAGATATTTATCGCACTCTGATTGTCACAATGTACCAACATTGGTCCAATCGCATATCCATAGTCATTACTCATTTGTTTCATCCACAGTAATTGTGTGCAGCAACTCCTAAGAGAAATGTATTCAGCATCTGCGGTTGATAGAGATACATTGTTTTGTTTCATGCTCAGCCAAGAAATTAAATTATTTCCCAAAAAGAACCCTCCACCACTTGTACTGCGTCTATCATCTAGACTTCCTGCCCAGTCAGCATCACACTAGCCTGCCAGGTTTGGATTGCTATCTTTGGTGTAATACAACCCGAGATTAATTGTTCCTTTCACATACTTCACAATTATTTTAAGAGCTTGTAGACATGACACTTTCGGTTGTGCTTGATATATGGCACACACTTCGATACTGAGACTGATGTCGGGTCGACTAGCGGTGAGATACAAAAGGCTCCCAATCATACCATGATACAGCTTTTGATCAATATATTTTCCCTACTCATCTTTGGATAGTTTACATGTGGTGCTCATCGGTGTCTTGGCAGTCTTGCACAAATCCATTCCGAATCTGGTTATCGAGTTCTTGGCGTAAGTACTTTGAGATATGAAAATTCCATCTTCTTGTTGTTGTACCTGCAAGCCAAGAAAATATGTCAGTTCACCACACACACTCATTTCAAACTCCTGCTTCATGCGTCTAACAAAATCAGCAACAAGTGAATCACTTGTGGATCCAAACACGATATCATCTACATAAATTTGATCAACCAAAAATTCTTGATATCTGTTGTAGTGAAACAGCGTCTTATCCACACTCCCACGCGTGTATCCTTGTTCTAGAAGGAAGATTGTTAACCTCTCATACCATGCTATGGGAGCTTGTTTCAATCCATACAAGGCTTTCTTGAGGCGATGCACATGAGTGGGATGGTCTACATCTTCAAAGCCTTTTGGTTGCTCCACATAAACTTCTTCTTGAATTACACCATTTAAGAAAGCACTCTTGACATCCATTTGGTGTATTTTGAATCCCATAACACAAGCCATACCGAGTAAAAACCTAATTGATTCAAGATGAGCTACTGGAGCAAAGGTTTCATCGAAGTCTATTCCTTCCACTTGTGAATATTCATGTGCAACCAGTCTGGCTTTGTTCCAAACAACATGGAATGTTTCATCTATCTTGTTCTTGAAGATCCACTTGGTCCCCACAACATTAACATTTTCAGGCCAAGGCACTAATACCCACACTTTACTTCTTTCAA
Organism: Iberis pinnata; assembly: GCA_900406425.1. NCBI lineage: Eukaryota > Viridiplantae > Streptophyta > Magnoliopsida > Brassicales > Brassicaceae > Iberis > Iberis pinnata. The sequence goes on from OVBE01007800.1 coordinate 6,039, forward strand.
ATTGCTCAAGTTCCTCTTGCATTGATCCAATCCAGTGTTCATCCTCCAAGGCTTCCTTATGCGACTTGCATCAGTGACTTTACCAATAACATCCTTTTCTGAGTGATTTTGATGAAGACTTGGTTGATCCAACACCAGATCTTCTGCATCCATAGTAACTTCTTCTGTTTGTACCATAACTCTAGTTTCAGTGGAATCCTGTCCGGTTGTCTGCCTTGAAACAGAGAGTTATAGATTAATGATACCTTCCGTGATATGCTAAATATCATCAAACACACCATTCACAGTCTCCATCACAACTTGGTTTGTTTGTTATAAATTATGTATGTTGTACTTGTGACAGAATAATCCAAGAAAATTCCTTCATCACTTTTGGCATCAAACTTGCCCAGTTGGTCCTTTTATTAAGTATATAGCACACACATCGAAACACATGGAAGTAGTTCACACTCGGTGGTTTACCTTTCCATAGTTCATACGGTGTTGTGGTTGTACCTTTCTTGACATACACTATGTTGATGATGTAACACGCTGTGCTAACAGCTTCAGCCCAGAAATATTTGACCACCTTATTTGCATGTATCATAGCTCTAGTCATTTCCTGTAGTGTTCTATTCTTGCGTTCAACAACTCCATTCTATTTAGGAGTCCTTGGTGTAGACAACTTATGAGTTATACCTTGATTAGCACAGAATTTGTCAAAAGCTTCGTTTAGAAACTCACCTCCCATGTCACTTCTGATGGTCTTTATACAACACTTCTCATTCTTTAACTGTAATGCAAGAATCTTGAAGCTATCCAGGGTCTCCGATTTTTCTCTAAGGAATCTGACCCAAATGTATCTTGTGAAGTCGTCAACAAGTACAAAAATATACCTCTTCCCATCAATATTGTCAACTTGTATGGGTCCCATTAGATCCATATGAACTAGGTCCAATGGATTCTTTGTGGTGATATCAGCGACTTTTGGATGATGTACCTTGATTTTTTTGCCTTGTGAACAAGGATCACATACAACTTTGTCATCTCCTTTTAACTTAGGCAGACCATACACCAGTTCATTGTTCGAGAATTTCAGCAATGTCCTGACATTCATGTGTCCCAGTTTGCGATGCCAGAGGTCAAGTTGACTGGTTGCTGTAGCGGTAAGACATCATTCTTCTGGTTTCCACATGTAGCAGTTGCTTCCTGTCCTTATTCCCTGAAGCTTCACATCACTTACTTCATCAACAGCTTGACACCACTTCTTGGTAAACATTATTGTTAAGCCTTCGTCACATAGTTGGCTAATGCCGATCAAATTAGCTGGTAGTCCCTCAACCATATATACATTTTGAAGTTTTGGATTGTTTCATCCGCAGGTATCCCCTCGTCCTTTGATTTTGCCTTTAGTTCCCCCTCCAAAAGTGACCCTACCGATATTGGCAACTTCAAGATCTTTCAAAGCCTCTGTTTATCCTGTCATGTGCCTGAAACAGCCACTATCAAAGTACCAGGCTTCAGTCTGTTGCACCTCATGTTTGATTTCAGAACTTAAGGCCGAGTAACAATACAAAAACTTCTTTCTCACCCAAACTTTGTCTCAGTATCGTTTATCAACATGAAAGTCGTGTTGATGTAGTATCTGAAATATTTTGTCACCCCACCAATAACAGTCATTCCTAGTGTGCCCATACTCTTCACAACAGCTACACGGCTTATACATCTTGGATTTCACTCTTGGCTTCTGTGTTTGGGTATTTCGAGAAACATCTTTGGTTCCTGAGACCTCACCTCTTTGTTTTTTGACTGTTGTTGGTCTTGTCAGCTCCTGGTTATGCCCCACTATTTCCTTAACAAACGTGGTAGATGCACTGTACTTTCCATGATATCCCAGACCCCAGTTGACAATGCCAGGTCTTCCTAAGGATAGAAGTTTATCCAGATCTTTAGTTTCTTTTGACAACATTTTATTGCTTCACTTGTTCTTGAAGTTGGTGTGGTAACAGCTCATATTTTCCCTTTTTTCTTGTAGTTCATTTATGAGAATCTCAACTACTTCAACTAGATTATGATTCTCTTGAGTTAGCTCATCGTTATGAGTCTTGAGAGACACCAAATTTTCACACAGAACCTTGTTCTCTTCCAACAGTGTTACCTCAGCATCAATATCAGATTCAGAATCTTCCTTAATAGTACCAACATATGCCACCAGGTTCAGAATTTCTTCTCCACTATCATCATCAGACTCAGTATCCTCACTTTCATTATCTTGGCTGACATAGGATTTCTCTTTACGCTTTTGAAGATTAACACACTCAAACTTGAGATGTCCATATCCCTTACATTCGAAACACTTAATTGTTTCCTTCTTCTTGAGATTCGGACAGTCCATTTTGAAATTTTCAAAGCCTTTGCATTCATGACATTGAACATGATTTCTGCGATAACCTCTGTCAGTGTCAGGCTTCTGTTCAGACCTGTTCCCACTTGAGTTCTCCTGCTTTTGGCTTTTTCATACTTTTTAAAGTACTTCTTGACGATAAGTCCCACCATATCTTCCAAAGACTCTGAGTTAGCTTGTTCAGTAGCTATGAAGGCAACACCAGTTTTCTTTTTGGGATCTTCTTGTTTGATTTTGAGTTCTCTGGCCTGCATCGTACCAACCACTTGTAAAAAAGACATTTCGTCTGAGTTTTTGGAAATTTGGAGAGCTGACTTGTGTGACTGATACTGACTAGGAAAACACCAAAAAGAATTTTTTAACCAATTTCTTATCCTTGTATGTTTTTCCCAAGACTCCTTATGCATTTCCAATGGATGACAGCTTGCCACTGAATTCCTCTATGCTTTCGTCTTCCCTCATCTTGATTCGTTCAAACTCATATGCTAAGAGATCAACTCTTGATCGTCTCACATCATCAGTTCCTTCATATGTTGCCTGAAGAATGTCCCAGGCTTGTTATGCAGTTTTGCATCCTTGGACACGTTTAAACTGATCTTTGGTGAGTGAACACCATATGGGAGACAAAGCCTTGAAGTTGTATTTTGACTTTAGTTTTTCAGCATCAGTCCACTCACTCGATTCTCTGTCTACCCATGCGCCCTGTTCATCCTTCTTTTGTGGTGTGGACCATCCGGTTGTGACAACGTTCCAAGCTTCCTCATCAAGTCCTTTCAGCAGTTCTCTTATTTGGACTTTCCACCATCCGAAGTTGTCTGGATCTAGCAGTAATGACCTAGTCATAGGGAGTTAATTGTTCTCCATTGCGATTGCCACAGGATCTTCACCCGGTTTATAAGAAAGTTACTTCTTGTTCAGATTCCCGCTCTGATACCAATTGAAAAACAGAGACGACATTTTCCCTTAACAAAAACTTTATTTCTAGATTGAAATATAATTACAAGAGTTTCTTTTTAATCTTGTATCACAAGTTATTCTCCAATACACTTGTGTTGTACTCTCACAAACCAAAACAAAGACACTCACTAAACTCACACAATGATCAATACTCTCTTAACCCAAAACCCAACTTGTCTTTTTATTCAGCGCACCATTTCTTTTCACCTTCCACAGCCTTTTATCCTTCTATCAAAAACCCTAAGGTTTCTTTCCTTTTTCATCTTGATCTGATTCCCTTTTCCAAGACATTCCATAATCTTTCTTTCCTCTTTTGCTTTATTCGCAACCTTCCAATTTTTGAACGCATTTTGTAACACCAAGTTGCTCTTCCCGCTCGTTCTTAAGTTGAGACTCCACTTGAGGATGTGTCACCAATTCCTTGCATCTACAAATTGTCCATATAAAATAATGATGCAATAGTGTAATACATTTGAAAGCATAAACTAGTTATCATTTATATAATTTTCACAATTTTTTGTAGCAAATTGAAAAACATCAATATGTGTTTTTGACAGTTAATACAACAAGACTTTAACTTTAAGTACAAAAAATAACATTAGAACAATATTTGATGAATTTCATAAAATACCACTATATATATATATATATATATATATATATATATATATATTCTAAAATACCACAAATTCTCAAATGTTTCAAAAATAACATTAAATATTTTTTTAAAAAAATACAGCAAATATAAAATTCAAGTTTTAATGGTTTAGAATTTAATATTTTTGGGTTTGGGTGCACGAACTAGAATTTAGGATTTAATTTGGAAAGCGCTAAAATTTAGTAATGGGGTTCAAAACTTAAATATAATTTTAAAAACTTTATAATTGTGATATTGTTGGAACAAAAGTATTTTTATAATACTTCTTAAAAATTAAGAATGTGCAATATTTTTAAAGAAAACCTCAAAAAGATGTATTTTAAAAAATTCCCCTTCATATCTTAATATATATATATATATATTATTAATTTATAATATTTTTGGATTACATATATATATATATATATTATTAATTTATGATATTTTTTAGATTACATATATATATATATATATATATATATATTAGATGATGTCCTGTGAAATACGTGGGGATATGTTAAAAAAATATAAATTTGAAATTATGGTATTGTAAATAAATTTTATGTATAATTATATGCATTTTTATATAGTGATTATGAAAATTTTAGAAAATTATAATTGTAAATATCGAAGTAAAAGTGTGGTAGAGAAAATATATGATTTTATAATATAAAACGTAATAAACATACTATTATTTATTTTGTAAACTGGACAAATTAAAATGTATAATATATAGATAATTAAAAAAATATATGTTAGATTGGTTTATTAAGTAAGATAAATAATTTTATAAACATGTTTTTAAAATTTAAATTTATTATTTTATATTATTTCAAATACTAACAACGTTTAAATTATTTATTTTAAAATTTAATATTTTATATATTACATTTATATTTTTATACTATATTTTCTTAGAGAACAAACTAAAAATAAATTTTGTAAATTAAAAAAAAAATAGCGATAGCACTTTCGGTTTATGCTATGTCATGTTTCCAATTATCCAAATCTTTGCTCAAGAAATTGACGAGCGTAATGATGGAATTCTGGTGGAAAACCAAAAGAGATAAGAAACCGGTGTATTGGATCTCATGGGATTAACTTTGTGCGCCAAAGAATAAGGGTGGGTTGGGTTTTAAAGACATAGCCCTATTTAATCAAAGTCTTTTAGCTAAGCAAGCTTGGCGACTACTGGACAGACCCGAAAGCCTCCTTTCTCAGGTATACAAATCACGTTATTTTCCACGGAAATCTTTCCTAGATTGCGGTATCGGTAGTAGCCCATCCTTTGCTTGGCGGAGTATTATATTTGGCAGAGACTTGTTGAAAAAAGGTTTGTTTCTGGTCATTGGTAATGGTAGATCAACATATGTGTGGACAGAGAAATGGCTACCTTTTCGTCAACCTAGACCTCCTTTAAATATTTCTACCCGTATTAATGTCTTTCTCCGAGTATCGGACTTGATGTATGCTGATTTGGGAAATTGGAATCATTCATTGTTGAGTGAATTATTCTCTATAAAGGACGGTAATATGATTCGAAGTATTAAACCAGCTTTGGCCAGGAAAGATAGGTATGTTTGGTTTTTCACAAAGAATGGTGCCTACACGGCAAAGAGTGGCTACGAGTTTGCCTCTTCAAATTTTTGTGAGGCTTCGAATCAAATTATCACTGACCAGCCCTCGCTTAATGGTCTTTTGATTGAGGTCTGGAAATTACAAACACTACCCAAAGTCAAGCATTTTCTTTGGAAATATATTAATAGGGCAGTCGCTGTAGCGGATAGATTACGTTCTCGTACAATCCCGGTGAATCCGTTTTTTTTGGCTTGTGGAGCTTTGAAAGAAACTATCAATCATGTTCTTTTCGAGTGTGAGGAAGCTAAGAAGGTGTGGATGCAAGCGGGTTATGTCTCTATCTCTTCAAACCTCTTCACTAGTTCATTATATGAAAACCTGCAGAGTCTTCTTGATATTTGTAAAAATCGAAGTCTCTCTGTCTTTACTCGTCTTCCATGGCCTTGGATTATTTGGAATATTTGGAAAAGGAGGAATGAAAGGTTGTTTAATGATGTCTCAATTGATGCTACTCGAATTGTTCTCAAATCTCGTTCTGAATGTTTTTCTTGGTTGGAAGCACGATCCTTTGACAAGTCCATTGAAACCTCTGAGTCTTTGCCTTCGTTTCCATTGACAGGAAGATGGAGTCCTCCAAGTAATGTCTCTCTCCTTTGTAATGTAGGTATGAGTTGGAGTCATCACTTACATTTCATTTGAGCTTCTTGGATTTTACGGAATGAGGAAGGTGTGACCTTGTTTCATGGTTGGAGTGCCCCGGACGTTGGTTCTAGTATGTTACATTCTATGATTATTAGTCTCAATTGGGCAGTCCAATCTCTTCGCTTTTTAGGTCGCATTAAAGTGTGTTTTTCCATTGAAAATAGAGATCTGGTCTCAGCCCTCTCCAACCCCGAAGACTGGCCACGAATCCGGAACCATCTGGATGAGATTTTGTTGAGTTTCAATGCTTTTGAAGAAGCTTCTTGTATCTTCTCTTCGAGACAAGCTAATAAAAGTGCTTTCTCCCTAGCTCACAGTGTCGTTAAAGACGGACGTATCCAGTCATACATTGCAAGATTCGCCTCATCTTGGTTACAGGAGTCTCTATGTCTTGATCTTGCTGGCTCTATTTAGTTTTCTTTTGCTTTGTTTTGTTTTAATTCTTATACTCTCTGTTATTTGGTTCCTCTGTTATAAGACGATAAGAAAAAAAACAAATATTATAATTTAAATGAAAAAATCTTCGAAAAAGTATGTAATTAATTATCAAACTGGAGAGTTTTTTTAAAAAAAATTAAAAAAATCATAATGAGTGTTTGGATATAGAGATAGTGTAACTAGCAATACATGTAACTAATTATCAAACTAAATGTTTTTATGAAATAATTTCTTCTCTTTTAATATATAGGATATATATATATCACACATAGGAGTTTTGAAAGTTATTATCTTTTTATCTTATCAAATTTGTTAATTTTTATACTGACCTTACTCAGAACCAATAACGTTTATTAATTTATCATGTTTGTTTATTTACAAAGTATTAATAAAATGAGATTTTACTATATACTCTACATATTAATTAATTAATTACATTCAACTTTTTTCAACTCCGTGACAGATAGTTATTTTGATTACGAAATAGTCTTTAAAGATAAGTAGGAGTTAGTTAATCGAGGCCTCTTGATTAATTAGTTGTTGTAAGACAACTCATCTTAAGATTAGATTGAACAAAAGAATGATATATTGATAATAAATTACAACATTATTCTTATAGCCATTTCTCATATGTCAAGAACATTTCTCTATCCACCATTGACCTTTCTCGCATCATCTCCGTAGGAAAACAATATTTAAATCGTTGATGATTAAAGTTTAAATATTTGAGAATACCTAGTGACTACATATGAAAAGTAACCCTAGCTGATGAGTTCTCCCCCCAACGTGCAAATCAAGGACTCCTTGTTGTGGCTGCTTTCTAACACTGGCGAATTTTGGTTCAACCAACGTCGCTTGCTTCGACTGTTTTTTTTTTTTCTTTTTTTGTTATTTTCATTCAAGTTCTTTTTTCCTTTTTTCATGTTTGTTTTTTGGATATGTGTTGAGTCCTAGTAGACAGTTAAATGATATTTTAACAATTTTTATGATAGATTTTTCTACTAGTATTATTTGTAGTCCATCGAACATATTTTTGCTACCCAACTGTTTTCCTTTGCTTGGTTTCTTCTTCTTCTTCAAAAGACTTAGTGATAGTGAAATCAGTATCGTCGCCCTCACTTTGTGTGCCAGAAAATCTCGTTGGCGTGGGCTCAACTTATTGGTTTTATGCACTAGTGCTCTTCAAGATCAATGTTAATGTTGGACTACTTCCTCAGGCCTGCGAGCTCTATATTCTTCTTAAAAAAATCTTGATAAATCGTATTTTTCTATTTTGTTGTTGAATCTTCTCCCATTTAATGTTAGTAATTATATATTTAAGTTAATATTTTTTAAAAAAATTTTACCGCGACATAGTATTACCAAACTTCCTTCTCCGTCGGGGCATGTATGTAAACTTCGGATACGCTACTTCCAGAATATTGTGCATCAATGATTTTATGCACTTCGTGATCCCGTTATCTGAAGCCAGAAACCACGGCGTCCCCTCCAAGCCTTGTGGATCCAAAAACAGCAAACCGCTCACGCCCGGTTGGACCAAAAGCTCCTCTAAAGTCAACCTCTATGGGAGCTGATGGTCTGGAGGTGGTTGTGCGTCAGGTGCGTGAGATTCTGACACCTGAGTGCCGGAAGGTGTCGAGAAAGACCCTGGTCTAGAGGAAGATTCCGCTACATCTCTCGGCGTGTAAAATTGTCCTGATCCCATGGTATAAGTTTTTCTTCCATTCTTCAGTTGGCATGAAATTATCCCGATACCGAGGAAGACCCTGTTCTATAAGTGTTTCAATGACAACAAAACCAACATGTTTTTCTTCCATTCTTCAGTTGGAATGAGTTCGTGTCATCGTTACAATATGGACATGCTAGTCCCCCATGTGTTGACCATCCAGATAACATTCCATATGCTGGAAAATTTCTTATAGTCCACATAAGAATCGCACGCATCTTAAAATTTTGTTGTAGCAACACGTCATACACCTCCTCCCCATACTCTCATAATGTGTTCAACTCATATACCAATGGTTGCAAAAACATATTAAGCGCTCGTTTCGGATGCTCAGTCCCAGGTACAAGAATAGAGAGAAATAGAAACTCACAGTTCATACACAATGATGACGGCAAATTGTAAGGTGTCACGATGACTGGCCATAGAGAATATTGTCTACCATTCTTCCTGAATGGGCTGAATCCATATGTACTTAATCTGAGATAAATATTTCTTGTCTCGCATGCAAAATCTGGATGAGTAGACTGAAAATGACGCCAAGTTTCGGCATCAGAAGGATGTGTAATCTCTCCATCAAATTTATGCTCATTATTCCATCTCATTGTCGTAGCTGTTCTCTCAGTCTGATGCAATCTCTTTAGCTTATCTGTTAGTGGTATATATCACATCCTCTTATAAGGCACTGAAACTCTACCGCATGTATCTGTATACATTGGTTTGCGGCAATATCGACAAGTTGTCCGGTTTTTGTCATGTCTCCAATAAATCATACAGTTGTCAATGCACACATATATAACCTGATACGGCAATCCAAGCCTAGAAGCAAGTTTTTATATCTCATAATATGAATCCGGAGCATTGTTATCTTCTAGAAAGATAACTTTCACAAAATTGGCTATTGCGTCAACTACATCCTCAGACAAATTATAGTTCGTTTTTTATCCCCATCAACCTACTTTCCGATGATAAAGGCGAACGATAATCTCTATATTCTCTATATAATGGCTCATTCGCTACGTCTAGCATATCAAAAAACCGTCACGTTTCTAAATTAGGTTCTTCATTTGAAACTTGCGCCGACTCTATATTTTCTCTATGAATGTCATTAACCATTTGAACAGTGGGTGCCCCAAAATCTAATTTCGTTCTAGGTTCCTCTATTCTATTGACCAATTGTTCGCTACCGCTAGTACTAGCAACAATATCATGTCGTTCTCCATGTAAATACCAAATTTTATAACTCAAAATAAAATCATTCACATATAAGTGATTCCATACTATATATATCATGATATTGTGAGAATTCCGACATAAAAACATGAACATGTTAACTTACGACTGCTTTTTACCCTAGGTTGTCGATATGCTAATTCCATGAACTCCATAACAGCATTTGCATATTCATCGTTCAAAAGCTTAGTCTCATGATTCATTCTTTCACATCCATCCATGACCGAAAATAAGGAGGAGTAGACATTTTATTAGTTTGTTTGTGAAGTTGTGAAATTAGGAATGGAAGGGGTGTTAAATTTATATAATTATCTATCGACGGAATTCTGATGGATGCTCTGTCGACATCTACGAATATAGCTGTTGACCATGGCTAAAAATAGTTAGTTTTAAACGGAAAATTTCGTCCGGAAAATCGACGAAATGCCGACAGATTAATAGCCGTCGGTAAACATCCGTCAATTTTCCGTAGGTAAACCCGACGGATAATTTCCGTTGATAAATTTACCGACATAACGTTTATCCGTCGGATTAGCCAAGGAAGAAAATTGGAGCCTTGAATAATTCGAAGTTGTTTATGTTTTCTGAATTTGTCGCTAATGGTTCATCAAGCCTTGCACAATTTATTTATATTTATATATTTTACTTGTAATTTTTATTTATGGTTTGAATTTTAGGCTTGCAAATTGGAAATTGTCCGATATATGAAGTGAAATATTTTTGGACAAAGAAACTACCGACTAGATATGACAACCTTCGCACTATTAATCTTTTTTTGTCGACAACCATAGTCATATTAAATCAAAGTAACAATCCACAAGAGGTACATACACTCCCAACAAGGGGAAATAAGAAACCCATAAAGGGTTGACTAACCACATAAATAGAAGTGAAAGAAATCTCCTTAGCGGAGGATAACAACTCCCAGACCGGAAGTACAACGTCCCAAATGGTTAGACCATTTAAACGGGAAATAACCCTTGATAACCCTTTGAATCGGCAAAAAACCAAACGGAAAATAACCGGGAGACGTCTACCCCAACGGGGTTGTTCACTTCGGTTCAATACAAAGATAGTGACGACAAACCTTACAAACTTAACTACTAAACTACGTCTTAATAACAAACAACATATGTACTTATAGATTAAACAAAATAAGTAGTGGATATGGTGACCACGTGGCCAATTGTGATCCACTTGAGATCTTCGACAAGGAAAAGGAGATGAAACTTGTCGGTGATCCCATTTACCAAACAGCTTTTGGTTACAGCACCACCGAACCATTCTTCTCGCCACTTTGCGACAAACCACCACCAAAGAACCGCCATCCATGAAACCTTGCCGACGAGAGATGGTCTAGATGAACCCAAACATGACTTGTCATGGTTAGAGTTCCACCAGATACCTTCATCATAAGCAAATCGGGATTTGAAATCCTTTTCACACTTTAACAGTAAACCAGAAATAAGATGAGCGATCCACCAAAGCAATAGCGCGACCCACTTTCGATCACCATCGCTAACCAAAACCCACAGGGAAGCACCAGAGCGCTGCAATGGTGGAGTTGAGAAGCCACTTGACCAAGAAGCAGAGATATAAAGTGGTGGGCGTGGTGGCTGAGATCCCAAATAGCAAAATATAGCCGAAAACACACAAAGATAGCGAAAAAAAAAAAGAAAAACTATTTACATGCTCGGCGCCGGCATTACGCCGGTCGCCGGCATTACACCGGTCGCCGGCAGAAACAAAAAGCACAGTACGAAAAGAAAGCAAGCTTATGTGTAGAGAGAAGGTAGAGAAACTATGAGGAGAGAGAGATACCTTCGCACTATTAATCAGTTGAGATATATAAAGAAATGGCGGATTTGGATGAACTAAAATTAATAATTAAAACAAAGCTAAAGAGATATATATCACATTTATTGATTAAAACACAAAAGTAACACAAACCTTTTCAAATACTTACTTGAAGTTGTCGAGTTCTGCTAGAACACATAAAGAATAAAAAGTGATTTGATATTGTGGTTGTGGGTCATTCAATAAGAAATGGAGACTAAATCTCTTTAAAAATCATTGTTAGCTGATATTTATATAATTAATGCGTTAATCTTGATTAGATTTGGATATAAGGGAAAGACGTGTGTCGTTGTAAATCCTATATATAGTTTGATGTTACACTAAAATGTGTTTTGATAACGAATAATTTTAGTCATGCATGCAAGTTTTGTAAAGTTTTAAAGTTAGTTTTACTGAACTGTTTATACTACTATTTTTTCCCCACTATTTATACTATATATATATATATATATATATATATATATATA
>OVBE01007801.1:0-17171 GCA_900406425.1 Iberis pinnata
ATATACAAAAAAATTAATAATTTTGCCCCGCACGATGTGCGGGGTGAGTACCTAGTTTATATTAAACTGAGTTGCTAACATAAATTAATATATTTATATGATTTGAAATTATATAAGTTTTATGTTGTTTACATATTCCTCTAGTAGACTATTTCTGTACCAACATTTCCAAAATACCATTACCTAATATGGTTGGTCCCAAAAGAACTTCTTCTCTAGAAACGCAACATTCAACAACATCTTCAATTTATTAATAGGTGAAGTTCGAGAAAATATTCCACTATTATCACCTAAATGCGGCAGTAATTTTACATGGTTTAAATATGAAAAACAGATTACAATATCCGTTTAAGAGATGATTAATTCCATATCTAATGTGGCGAGAACTAGGCTTCTTAGGAAGGTTAACGAGATGATTAATTCCATATCTAATGTGGCTAAGTTAGTTGCCCACTTTTGTTAGTTTCTTCAGTTTTTTAGAACTTCTCTGTTTCAAGTTGTAAAGGCTTATAAGCATGCTGATTTTCAATGAATGGTATCACGTTTTTCATAATCTAAAGAGCAGTTACAATTACAATTGGTATCAGAGCTCAATTTTCTGAAAAAGAAGAACAAAAGCTGCAGCTTCAAAGTGACAAAAGAAGATGAGAGATGACAAGATGAAGCTTCATGAATTCGATGGTCATTGGGATCATTGGAGTGAAGTAATGGAGAATTTCGTTCGAGCCATAGGATCGTGGAACCTGATTGAAAACGGTCTTGAAGAACCATAAGACACTACGCTCCATGGAATCCTCAAGGAAGATGTATATATCCAGCAACCACAAGGATATGAAGTTAAAGGAGAAGAGGGAAAAGTCTGCAAGCTTCACAAAGCAATGTATGGGTTAAAACAGGCTCTAAGGGCCTAGCAGGATTAAGAATACTTTATTAGAGAAGGCTTTGTGAAATCTCACAATGAAGAAACAATGTTTCTTAAGTCAAGTGATTAAGGTAATGTTATGTTTTTCAGTGTGTATGTGGATAATCTTATCTACACATGAAATGATGAAATCATGATAGAAGGATTCAAAGTGTCAATGCAAAACGAGTTTGACATGACTGACTTGGGCAAGATGAGGTATTTTCTGGGAATTTAAGTAATGCAGACTGATCATGGGATACATATTTCTCAATCAAAGTATGCATTAGAGATACTAAAGCGTTTTCAAATGAAAGATTGTAATGCAGTGATGAACCCCTTGGTGCCTGGAAGTAAATTGAATTTGGATGCATGAGGGAAAAGAGTAGATGAGACTCTCTACAAGTTAGTTGTTGGAAGCTTAATGTACATTACAACCAGCAGACCTGGTTTACAATTCTCTGTAAGTATGTTAAGACGATACATGTCGATACACTCATGTTTTAACCCAAATATATTCACTGCAAGTACACAGCAAAAACACTAGTATAAAAGAGATCTAATCCACAGAGACCAAGAACGTACGACTATCAGTTTAAAATCAAATTAAGCTAAGAACATACTAAAGTAATGGTTGTGATTAGAAAGTAGCAATAACGATAAATTGAAGACGATTGTAAACAAATAACAAAAACGCTAGGCAATAGAGAATTCCACAGGTATTTAGGTTAAAAGTCAAAGCTAACATAATGGATGATTTTCTTTGAAAATAGTTCCGAACTAAAAAGACAACAATGAACTATTCTTCTCCTGAAGTATTATATCCCTATGTTTAAATTACTAAAGACAAAATCTGGCCGTATTTAGATGATTCAAACATGCATTTATAATTCAGATTTGATATGTTTGTAAGCCCCTAAGACAATATTCCCGCAAGCAAAGACACTTATTCGTCTAGACTAGATAAGACTTATAAACCAAATCCCTTTTGGTTTATAATTCTAAAACTAATGAACTAGTTAGTTACTCTAGTTCATGCAATAAGAACAAAACTAGATTGAGAAGCAAACAATTTCAATCCATTCTATCAAACTCTAACAATTAACCTGGTTTCCCTGGGAAAACCCTAAAACCTAACAATTAGACTACTCAAACATGATAACGAAAGCAGAAATCATAGATAGAATAGACATTGCAGAATTCAAAAACAAAATTGTATATAAAACGAATCATAGTTCATAAATCTTCTCGAATACAAAAGTAGATCCCTTATCTCTGAAAAAGCTCTTTTAAAAATAATAATTGGTTGTCTCTCTAAAATAATAAGCTAAAAGGCTTTTATAGTCTAGAATAAAAGGAAAATAAAATCCCAGTAAGGAAAAACCAATAATAAGTCTTGAGGACGAATGCGTCTTTTTGCTTGATTTCATTCTTCTTCGTGTAAAAGGATCGATCGATCCATAGAGGGATCGATCGATCTATGCTTCAAATGGATCGAACAATCCAAGTGAGATCAATCGATCGATCTCCTCATATGTGCAAGTCTGGATCAGTCATTCTTCAGCCTGGATAAATCCTTCATCCTTATTTAGTCCGTTTGCACCTGAATTCTTCTGAAAACCATCATTTTCGCTCCATACGTCCCAAACACTTAAAATCCTTAAAACATGCCAAAAATACAAGGAAAACACTCGGATAATTCCAAATAGTACGTATAAATACCCACTATAAAGCATTAAAACCGAGTAATATCACATGTCTAAAGTGCTAAGGTACTTGAGTGGTACAATTGCTTTTGGATTCTGGTATAAGAGGGAGGTATAGGAAGACCGTTGGTCTACACTGACTGTGATTTTCCAGGAGATGTAGACAGTAAGAAAAGCACTTCTGGTATATTTTCTTAATGGATGATGCAGCAATGGCTTGGTGTTCAAAGAAGCATCCTATTGTCACTCTATCCACCACGGAAGTAGAGTATGTGGCAGCTTCAATATGTTCCTGTCAAGCAATTTGGCTCAAGAGGGTTCTGGTTGAGTTAAGTAACAATTTAGGAGGGAGCACAGTGATCTTATGTGACAATACATCCACCATTAAGTTGTTCAAAAACCCTGTTTTTTTATGGGAGATGCAAACACATAGGTGTCATATTCCATTTCCTTGATGATCTTGTTAACAATGGTGAGATAAGTCTTGAGCATTTTGGATTTGTAGAGCAGATTGCAGAAATTTTCACTAAAGCTTTGAAGAGGGAGACTTTTGAAACGCTCAGAAGCAAGCTTGGAGTGTGCTCAGCAACAAGTAAACTAAGTTTTAGAAACAAAGCTTAGTTTAAGGAGGGTTATGTTGGAACAATTCTCACTAAGTTGTTACAACAAGTGTGTTAGACTTTTGACTAAGTATTTTTATGTTTTGTTTTAAAAGTAGTGGCTAAGTTAGTTGTCCATTATGTTTGTTATTTTCTACAGTTTTTTAGAACCTCTCTATTTCAAGTTGTAAAGGCTTATAAGCCAGCTGCTTTTCAATAAATGGTATCACGTTTTTCAGAATCTAAAGAGCAGTTACAATTACATCTTCTGTGTCCCACTCATGGCTCTTATAAAGCCTAGAATAGTTCTAAATGGTATAGTCCGATAAAGATATGACTACTACAACCTCTTCATATAAAGAATGGACTTCCCACCTCAACAATTCTTGCTTGGCCCATCACCCATGATTGGACTCAATCGAACACCAAGTCCTCATCCGTCAAGCTCATAACCTGAAAAACTACAGTCATGAACTCATTCAAATAGTCTTGAATCGTACCTTATTTTCGTAGCTACCTTAGCTTTTTCTTAGCTCGGTACACCATATATTCTCGAGGTAAAATTTCCTCTTGAATTGGCCCTTAAAAATGTCCCAAGTTTCGATCCAGAGTACTCACATCTTCAATAATGAATGTCACCTTGTGCACCAAAGCAAGGTCATATTGGCGTCATTTTCTATAGCCCTCTTTAATATGAATAAGTCTTCTTCCATCTTTCGAAGACGGGTCTTTATCCCCTTGATGTCGCCCCTCATGGCCTCGATGGCTCCTAACAGTTTTTCTCTAGCTGAATAAATCGTGTGTCCATCTTGATCATGTTAATCTTGATTCGTTCAAACTTCTCTGCTATGTGCCTCTCCATCTTCGACGTAATATGCTCGATTCTATCAAGCCATTATCTGAGGTCACCTACCGCGTCGACTAGCATCTAGAGAGAAACACTATTTGTAGGTAATTTATTCTTTGGTTTCCCACAACATCATGACCATGGTCATCCACTATCTCAAAGTTGTTCGTTGTTATGGTAAACGAGCGTTTATTGTGGAAATGACCTACCTCTCCTCTAAACATTCTTTGCCGAATTTGGCTCCGGTATCACTTATCACGGTTTTAGTCCTCTGACTCGACCTTAACAACGTTCTGCCACTTATAGACCTTGCTAAGCAGCCTAATCCCCATGATTAAACTTAGTCCTTGAAGGGAGAAAAACTTTTTAGAGAGAGGTGATCCTTTATTTATAATGAGGATATCCTGTATTTATCTTGGCCACAATCTCAATTGACGACCAACATTAATCGAAACTAACAGTGATTATTGATCATCTAACCCACAAAAAATGTCTATGTCCCGGCTAAAACTTCTTAGTCTCAGCCATACAATTTGATCCGCTGGAAAAATCCCGCGCAACATATACACATCGTTGAATCACTTCTTACAATTATTGTAACAAGAATCTTTCGTTTTCTTTGCATAAGGGACAACTTATATTCCAA
The DNA here is from genome assembly GCA_900406425.1 of Iberis pinnata. Classification (NCBI taxonomy): domain Eukaryota; kingdom Viridiplantae; phylum Streptophyta; class Magnoliopsida; order Brassicales; family Brassicaceae; genus Iberis; species Iberis pinnata. Next base: position 4,700 of record OVBE01007801.1, read on the forward strand.
GATTTAACAACAACAAAAAAACATATATATTCCATGAATTAACAACTATCTTGAATCATCTAACCCCAAAAAAAACTATATTGGTATGATTTGAAAGTATATTACAATTAACACGTTAACAGTTATTTGTTTCTTCTGTTTGTTTTTCATTTATTTAATCTTGGTATCTTATTTTAATTTTAAATCTGTTGGAAACAATCATTAAAGTTCCGAGAATTGAGGTACAACTAAACAATTTAAAGTTGCTTTTTTTTGTCAACCTTTTGGCAAAGTTGCTTATTCTTCTAAATATATTTTCATCTAAAAATTAGAGGGTTCAACATTTTAATGAAAAAGTGTAGTATTTTATTCATATTTAAGGGAAAATCTTCACGGCAGAAACATTCTTCAAAATATATGTGTTGAAGGTAACATACAAAGGTTCGCCACTGGTAATAGTTCAACATTATACATATATGAAAACCAATGAAATTAAGGGAATATAAATGGTCACCAAATAATATCTATACGTAAGTAAACATCTTCAATTATTCTGCGTAGTCGCATTTGCTCATTTCTTCTTCTATAAAAGGGGTTAAGTCACTCCCTCTCATTAACATACAAAAAAACAATAAAATCATTCGTATAAAGAAATATGGCACAGGCTACGTTGCAGTCTTCTCTAAAAGGAGAGCTTGAGGTGGATGTTGAGATCAAAGCTCCGGCCAAGCTGTTCTACCAAATGGTTATCGGAAGACCAGAAGATGTTCAAAGAGCCACTCCTGACACTATCAAAGGATGTGAACAGTGTGGAGGAGAGTCTGGAAAGTTGGAAATGTCATCTTTTGGAACTATGTCATTGGTAAATCTATCATATTCCCTATGTTCCTCCTAAATATCTAATGTTTTAAGTTTTTCACACATATTAAAAAATACAATTATTGTTACTCGAAAATACATTATTTTCTTAAACGAACATTTTTTATGATTTTAAACCAATTGTATTTTAATAAACTCACAAATTCTTTAATTATTGTGTCTTGAAATTTATAATTTGCAACTAAAACTCCATTGAAAAAGTGAGTAAATCGTTTATTTAAGAAATAAAAGTTTTTTTCTAAAACATCCTATATTTTGGTAATTTTTTCATTTTCGGCGCAGATGGACAGCCAAATGTGATTAAGGAGAGGATCGAGGCATTGGACGCTGAGAAGAATCTGATTGTTGCTAAGGTAATTGAGGGAGATATACTGAAAGAATTCAAGAGCTTCTTGGTCACTCTCCAGGCGACCCCAAAGCAAAGTGGAACTGGAAGTGTAGTTAAGTGTCAGATGAAGTATGAGAGGAGTGACGAGACGGTGGCTCATCCAGAGAAACTGCTCGAGATGTTTGTCAAATCAACCAAAGACATCGACGAAATGTTTTTTTCCCATGTTTAGAAGACTCATTGGATGTTCATCCATCTATCTATCCATATATACGTGTATTTTCTAATATGTATGAATAATGTGGTCTTCATAGATTTGAAGATAAGTACTAATCTACAAGTCTGTCATAAATGATGTTTGGTATTGCAGAATTTGGGTTGGTGACGTTATATAAGCTGTAAGCTGCAATATGTAATGTAACCTTTGGGTTGATGTGATTTGAGTTTTTTCTGTGCATAAGACTATTTTTATGTTACAAAAATATAACTAAGTTATTGAACTCTAAAGTCTACCATCCTATTGATTTTGTTAAATCTGATTATAAATCGGTTTTGTTGCATTTTAATTTATAAAAAGACTGCGTTGTTACTTTAATATCCTAAAACATCTACCTTTTTGAAGTACAGGGATTATCTTGTAGACTGTTTTTTTTTTTTCGGAAGATTGAATGGAAACTCGTATCACTTACTCCATATTATTGAAGGATGTACAATGAACTCACGAATTTAGATATTTTCGAATTTTTTTTAGTTAATTTTTATTTTATTTTACTTATGTGTTTTTTTCCATTCAATATGTTCAAATTACTTCCGCAAAACCTAGTAAGTGAAGACTTAGACTTAAGAGAAAATTATCCAATAGCACAAATTTTTACAACTTGTCCACAAACACCACTTTATGTATTTCTTTCAAAATTTACCACTTAATAATTATAAACATATCCAAAATATCATTATAATACCCTACAAGAAAACTTCCGTAGAAGTGACCGGAAAGCCTGACGTATTTTGATCCGTCCGGATTTGTGACAGATTTTGACCCGTTGGTAAAAATGCTAACGGATAATTCCTGACGGGCATGTCCGGAATCCGTCACAAAATCCGCCAGGAAATCGGCCTGACAACATATCCATTAAAATAATCGTTGCTAACGGTTATATTCGTAAATCCTGAAGGATGAATCCGTCAGGATTTTGTCACGACAAAGTCTATAAAACCAGAACCTCCCCCCCCCCACCTTCATTATTCACACATTCACAACACATATTTTACAAAAATGTATAATCCTCCTTATTTTCGATCATGGATGGCTCGGGAAAAAATAGATCCAAATATGAACTATTTGAAAGACGAGTTTTCGCGTGGTATTATGGGATTCATGGAATTAGCATGTCAACAACATCAGACACAACGCAGTCGTAAATTACTATGTCCATGCTCTGTTTGTCGGAATTCTCATCATATCAAGATAGTTATGGTTTGGAATCACTTGTATATGAATGGTTTTATTCCTAGTTATAAGATTTGGTATTTACATGGCGAACGACATGATATTGTTGCTAGTAGTAGTGGTAGCAAACGACATGATCTTTTTGCTAGTACTAGCAGTAGTGAACCATTGGCCGATAGGATAGAGGAACCTAGGACGAATTTAGATTATGGTGCATCTACGGTTCAAATGGTTAATGATATTTATAGAGAAACTATAGAGACGGCTCAGGGTTTGTACGAAGAACCAAAATTTTGAAGCACTACGGTGTTTTGATATGTTAGACGCAGCGAATCAGCCATCATATAGTGGATGTAGAGATAGTCATTCGCCTTTATCATCTGCTAGTAGTTTGATGGGCATAAAGACATATTATAACTTTCATAAGGATGCAGTTGACGCAATAGCCAAGTTTGCGAGAGATATCTTGCCATAGGATAACAATGCTCCAGGTTCATATTATGAGATTCAGAAACTTGTGTCGGGGCTTGGATTGTCGTATCAGGTTATAAATATGTGCATTGATAATTGTATTATCTATTGGAGACGTGCCAACACCTGGACGAGGTATCGATATTCTCGCAAACCAAGGTATAAAGATACATGCGGTAAATTTTTAGTGCCTTACAATAGGATGTGGTATTTTCCACTAACAGATAGGTTGAAGAGGTTGTATGAGTATAAGAGAACAGTTGCGGCAATGAGATGGCATGCTGAGCATAGATTCAACAGAGAGATTACACATTCTTCTCATGCAGAATATTGTCGGCATTTTCAGTCTACTTATCCAGATTTTGCATGCGAGCCAAGAAATATTTATCTCGGATTAAGTACATATGGATTCAGCCCATTCGGGAAGCACAATAGAAAGTATTCTCTATGACTAGTGATCGTGAAACCATATAATCTGCCACCATCTTTGTGTATGAACCGAGTTTCTATTTCTCTATGTTCTTGTATCAGGGCTGAAAAATCTGAAACGATCACTTGACGTGTTTTTGCAACCACTAACAGATGAGTTGTTGACATTATGGAAACATGAGGAGCAAGCTTATGACATTTCTTTACAACAAAAGTTTAGGATGCGTGCAGTTCTTATGTGGACTATAAGTGATTTCCCAGCGTATGATATGTTATCAGGGTGGACAACTCACATGAAACTAGCATGTCCATATTGTGTAGATAACATTGATTCCTTCTAGCTGAGTAATGGAAGAAAAACATGCTGGTTTGATTTTCACTGAAGGGTTTTTCCCCAAGTCATCCGTATTGTGGATCAACTACATTATTCACGAAGAAGAGATGTGTTGATGGTCCACCACCTGAATTAGATGGCATATAACTATTAGGACAAAAGGAAGATTATGGTGTTGTTATGACGAATGATGTAAATGTTGGTGGGAATGGTCATGTCAATGTTGAGTATACAGATATAAATCATAACTGGAAAGAAAACCATATTCTGGGATTTGTCTTATTGGAAAACATATTTGTTGAGGCATAACATAGATGTGATGCATGTGGAGAAGAATTTCTTTGACAACATAATGAACATGGTTCTAAATGTCCAAGGGAAGACAAAAGATAATTTGAAGTCCATATTAGATTTTCCAGACATTTGTTCTCGTCATGAGCTTCACATCAGGCCCGATGGAAGTTTTCTAGTTCCGGAATTGAGATTATAGAAGAATGCAAAGGCTGAGTTCTTCGACTGGATTATTCATAGGGTCAAATTCCCCGATGGGTACGCTTCTAATATGAGGTATTGTGTTGATATCAGAGAAGGCAAGTTCATTGGTGATGTGGTGATGCAACGCCTTCTTCCATTTGCATTTGAGAATCTCCTGTCGAAAGATGTTCACGAAGCCATTGCAGGTTTTAATGTAGTAATTTGTGTACAATTTACTTTAATGTTTTAATCATTGATTACTTACATGTTTTATTTTCATTAACAACTGTTAGGACTTTCTTCCGTGATCTTAGCAAGAGGACACTTACAGTTTATGGTATTTCGACATTATACGCGAACATACCCATGATCCTTTGTGACTTGGAGAATATTTTTCCACCATCTTTCTTTGACGTCATGGAACATCTCACGATTCACATTCCACGTGAAGCATCACATGGTGGACCGGTCCAATATAGGTGGATGTACCCCTTTGAGAGGTACATGTTCCACTTAAATAAAAATGTGAAAAATCTAAGCAGAGTCGAGGGTTCTATTGTGGCACCAAACATCAATGAAGAAGCTACAAAATTTGCACAATATTACTTTCCAAGAGATGTTTCGACAAAAAGTCATAGAACAAGTCGACATGAAGACGGTGGAGAACATGTGATGTACCCAGCTTATGTTCCAAGCATGTTTGGAAAAATTGGATGACTTTGCGGGAAGGGTAAGAGTCGCCGACTTACATCCGAGGAATGGAACCATTTACATATGTATATCCTTACTAATTATGAGGATATGCTCGAATATGAAAGGTACAAGTTCAATACTTTAAACATCTTCAAATTTATATTATACATATAGTTTATATAACTTTTGATTATTTCAAATTATGTAGGTTATACAAGGCAGTCGTCCGTGGTTATTTCCCGGATAAATCTGAAGACGAAATTGAGGCTCTAAAACAGGAAGAGTTTAATAAGTGATTGCAATATTATGTAAGTGGTTGATTTTATTCACTTATAAGTAATACGTTTTGCAAAATTCTAACTTATAATCTACACGTAAAAGTTCAATATTATGTGATTAGTATGAGCCAACGGATGGTAGAGGTGTTAGAGTAGACAAGTTTGGCGTGACTTCGGTCAACTCCCGTAGAAAACTTGGAAAATACGATCCTTTCATTCTCGCCACACAAGTGGATAAGGTATAATCTTGGGTGTTTACTGAATTCACATAAATAGTGTATTACATTTAGCTACCATAATATTTACGAATGTTGCAGGTCTCTTACATTACGTACCCACGCGTTAAAAATAAGAGCGATCCTTGGGTAACGGTAACGCAAGTAACCCTCGACATATAATAGAAGGCGTTCAAGAGCGTAAACCACTATAACCATTGGGTCTTATATATATATATATATATATATATAATAATAATAATAAATATATAATAACCATTGAATCCATAAATTTTGAATTTTTTATTAAATTAACATATATTTAAAACACTAATTTATAATTAATGTTGATAAAACATGTTCTTACTCAAGGAAACCTCAGAGAGTGGTAAAATGGTTGCTAAATTAGAAACCATTTAGCGACCACAATGTTTTTTTTTTTTTTTTTTAAAGGCAGTCACTAATTAGTTGCAAATTTAGCAACTGATTAGTGACTGCTCCTTATCTTTTTATAAAAAAAGAAGAGGGAATGGCAACAATGTCACACTTGGGTTTATTAGTTTACATGTCAATCTAATACACATAACAATTAATTAATACATGAAACATGTTTACATAATCTAACACACATACAAATTAACTAATGCATGAAACATGTTTACATAATCTAACACACATACCAATTAATTAATACAAGAAACATGTTTACATAATCTAACACACATAACAATTAATAATACATGAAACATTATACATCAATTATTATTCTTCTTCATTGGACTCGGATGATGATGTGTCATCGCAAAGAAACTCATCATTTGTTTCCTCATCACCCACGTCAAAGTCAATATTTTTTTTTCGAGCGTTTGAATAATTTGTAAGGCGAGTCACTACAATATCTTCAATTGTAGTCAAAACAACATTATCATCATTTTCATGTTGCAGGAGAGGTGACATATCAACATCATTGTATTTTCCAACATCATTGTATTTTCCAATGACATTTCCTCTAGGAGTAACTTTCATAACATTTAACCATCTCTCTTTTGGTACCCTTATATACGGATAAGGAGTGTAACAAACTTGGTCTGCTTGAGAACCTGGATTAATTAAAAGAAAATGTTAATAGATTAATAATTAAATCTTTTAAGAATATAAAAAACGTGGATATTATAAACCATTTAGGAACTATTTTACGACTACAGGTTTGTGTCGCAAAATGGTAGCAAATTTTCAAGACTGATTTGCAACTAATTGTTTTTTTAAAACACTAGTCGCTAAATAGTCTCTAAAATAGAGATTGTTCAGCGACTGCATCTTTTAGTTATAAAACAGTCACTAAATAGTAACTAAATTAGCCATTATTTAACGTCTACGTGTTAGGGCTCTTATTACCAACTGATTTGCAACTAAGTTTAGGCTGTTGCAAATTAGATGCCAATCAGTTGTTAAATTTAGCAATTGAAGAGGCGGTCGCTCAAATCAGTTGTTACTCGACTGTTTTCTTGTAGTGAGGGTTTGAATCTCTAAACCCTAAGTGAACACAATAATTGATGCTAACAAGCATTTTAACATACTAATGAATGAGTTTATTCATGTTTCGATATAAAAAAATGAATTTCACAAAAATTAACGAAAACATGTTTTATACTCGAAAGTGTTAGTAACGAAATATGATCTTTAACCTCGAACTTCAATAACGCAAGACATACATTTATATTTTGTCATTTGGATGTAATTACGAACACACTATGGACATGAATTCATAATCATTCATGTTGATATGTAACACATATCATTAGGATACAAACCCTAAACCCTATGTTAGATTTCCTGACGGATGTAGGATTTTCTGTGAGAAATTCGTAAGTATTTACTGTATCTTGGCGCGTATCAATCCGTCAGTATGCCGTAAGTATTAAACTTTCCAGACTCTTCTTCTTCCTCATTTCATCGCGAAACACAAAAGAGCTTCAATCGGCGATTTTGGATAATTTCCGGCCAAATCTTCACAACCCATCCCTAAACTCATCTACAACATTCCCATGGGTGATTCAAGGTAAGATTATCGTTTTTAAGTTGGTTTATGGTTGATTTTGGTATATGTTAGGTTTTTTGGGATTTTAAGAAATTTGGAAATTGATTGTTGTTTATGGATTGATTAGTGGTTTGAATGTTGTTTATGTTTAGAATATTGTTTATGGTTTATGTTGATTAGGATATTGTTTAGTGGTTTGAATGTTGTTTATGTTGTTTAAGTTGGTTTATGGTTGATTAGGATATTGTTTTTGTTTATGAATTGATTTAGTAGTAAGTTTTTTAAAAAGTTGGGATTTTAGGGTTTAGGGTTTAAGTTAGGGTTTGAAAATTGTTTTGAATATAAAATGATATTGATTTTGATTAATTGTGTGTTTTTTAAAAAAATGTGTATTTAAGGGTTTAGGGATTATTTTAGGGTTTAGGGTTTGATTAGGGTTATATTTAGGGTTTAATTTTAATTTAGATTTATTATAATTTTTAATTATTGATATGAAATTTAATTGATATTATTCATTATAATTACTATTTTAATAATTATAAATATTTATCATTATTAAATTTAAAATTATACTTATAAAATTTATAGAGATTTGTAATTATTATAATCAAATTTAATTACTATTATTATTTTTAATTACTATTTTTTAATTATAAATATTTATCATTATTAAAATTTAAAATTATATTTATAAAAATTTTAAAAATTTTAATTATTATTATCAAACTTAATTATTATTGTAATAATTATATTTTATTTTAGGGTAAATTATTATATAAAAATTTTATAATTGAAACCGTAAATTTCTTATTGTATGCTCGATTCCATGCGTCTAAGATTGGCGAGTCGTCGGGACCTTCGGACAGGTCTCCGACTGGTACTCGGGTTCCTGAGACGCAGGTATCTGAAGGACATCCCCATCCCGAAAAGCAGAAGTATATAGAGGACCTCCTAGTCCAGCCGGGACGCAAGAGATTGCTGCGACTGCACCCGACTGCACGTGACAGTACGACGTGGTTTCTACAGTCGGATAACGGCATCACAAAGTGTATCAAGCGACTGATGCAAGGACTACTCAAAGTCGCTTATCGGTCGTTCAGAGATATGCCACCCACAGACCAGGAGTACTGGTTTTATTGTTTTTCGGTAAGACCTATATCATTTTACTAGCAAATTTAAAGTATATGTAGTTACTAACATAAAACCTTTAAACTTTGTAGCAAGAGTACAACTAGGAACCTGTGATGAACCGAGAGGTCAGGAAGGAGTTTTATACACGAGCGGGGAAGACGTTCACTCAACATGTGTACGCTTGGAAGACTAGTTGGTACAGGACGGGAAGAAACATAACATGATGCCTGATGAAGTCTTGGAAGGTTTCCTCAAATATTGGGAAGAAGAGCAGACCAAAGAAAAGTCGACGAAGAACAAGAATAACCGGATGTGTACCCGATATGGCAAGGGTTTAGCGAATATGAACACCGGTTCGAAGAGTGCGATCACTCGAGCCGATGAGATGGTATGAAAACATTTTCAATATACCAAACTTAATAAATTGTATATTCAATTCTAATTTGATTCTCAATTTTAAATTAGGAGCGTGAAACTGGACATTAACTAGGCCCGATCGAGCTTATGGAGGAAATGCACACGAACAAGACACGGGTCAGATATAAGATTCGGTTGTTCGTGAGGTTGTCCAGACGACACGGCGGCATATCCTGGAGCGGACATCTTAGGAGTTTGTTGATAGCGATGTACTCCCGCTTGATACCCAGTACGAGATTACATCTCAGGTATGTAATATGTTAATTACGTTTTAAATTATAATTTAACAAAATGGTTTGTTTTAACATAATGTTTTTTGTTTGTTTCTTGTAGGTTAGGAAGAAACAAAAGGGGCGCATGTTAGGGCTCGAGAACATGGCCTCTTACTGTTTCCCTAGTTCCTCTAGATCGAGGGGTTCCGTTTGGGAGGAGGAGATGCGGCAGAAAGATGCGACTATGGAGGCGATGCAGTACAATATGGTTGAGATGCGGGCTGCGCAACGGGAGCACGAAGCTCGCCTTGCCGCCCAACTCAGAGAGGAACAGAGGAGCTGTAGCGTCATATGGAAGAGCGGCTAAAGGCGACTATGGATTCGTTCATGGCGCAGATGGCGCATAGGTACCCGCCGCCACTACCACCCCAGTAGTATAGTTTCTATTTTTTAGACTTTTATCGTTGTTGATCAAATATTTTTACTATTTTAGGTTTTTGGAAATATTTTTCAAATTTTAGTTTTATGAATATTTTTAGAATTTTAATTATATTTTAATTAGTAAATAAATATTATTTATTAAAAATATCAAATTATCATCAAATTATTTTTTTATTTAAAAATATAGGATGCGTCAGTAATCTGTCAGGAAATAGCCCATCAGTATATTCGTCAGAAATTCCTGACGGATTCGTGACAGATAATACCTGATGGAACACTTAGTGACGGTTTATCTGTCAGGAATCCTGACAGACTAAATCCGTCACGGATTCGTAAGTAATGCCAATCCGTGACGGATTTGTACGTCACGTTTTGGCTGTTTTCTTGTAGTGATATTTATAATATGGTGAACAATTTTGGTCTACTTAAGACATTGACACTTGTGGATAAGTTTTTGAATGGGTATTCATTGACAAGTTATTTTCACCAATATTTTTTCTTTAAGACTGATGACTCTGGATTTTGATGGATTTTACATATCAATTAGCATCAATTATGAGGTCTTAAGGCTTACATACATCACATTTATAGTTGATTTTAGTAAGTTTGTGATTTTTAGGACTTTTGCATTAGAATTTTCAGATGCATGCATTTTGGAGATTTTTCAGAACTTTCAGGAGTTTACGGAAAAGATTTGTGAGATTTCAGAAAAGCAGCACTTAACATGGAATGGAGCAGCACTTAGCGTGGAATGGACTGGCACTAATATGGATCAATCCTAGCACCTATCTGGATCGATCCCAGCACACTCCTGGATCTATCTCAAGCACTTCTGCAGCACATTCCTAGATCGATCTCAAGCACTTCTGCATCATTTCTGGATCGATCCCAACTTCAACATCTGGATCGATCCCATCTCATTTCAAGATCGATCCAGATCGATCTCAGGATACGTTCAGATTGATCCCATATCGAGTTTATGGATCGATCCCACGCTCAATCTAGATCGATCTCAGATCGATCCCATCACACTCCAGATCGATCCCACAATCACATGGATCGATCACTCTCTATCTCTCTCGGGACAACTTGTGAAAGTTTCTGAAGAAGCAAAGGAAATGCATGAAATAAAAGTTGAGCTAAGTTTGGATCTATCACAACCTGAAGACTGGATCGATCCTGCACTCAAACCAGATCGATCCCACACTCGCCTGGATCGATCTCATGCACTCAACTCCAGGATCGATCCCACTCTCAAACGCGTCTCAGGTTGGATCGATCTCGACCCTTACGTCCAAGCTCTCAGCACTTCAGATCGATCACACACTAGCTCAAGCTCCGACCCGCCCAACTCAATTCCGGATAGCACCTGAACCAAGGCCCAAGATCCAAGACAATGATTAATTTTTTTCTCTAGCGCGAATTAGGACTTTTCTCTCAACACTATAAACGCCCTAATTCGCCTCCTTTTGCATAAGCTTAGTTTTTTTTCTTTCCTTTTTAGGTTTTAGTCTTAGGTTTTCATTTTCTTTGTTGTTCTTCATGTTCTTGGTGTAAAAACAAGATTTCTCTTAAGTTTCAAGTTAATCTACTATTTTCCTTTACTTTCTTGCTTAGCTTTAGGTCGTTGTTTAGTTGGTGCTAGTTGATTTTCTTTTTAAGCTTTTAATCTCCTGTTTTAAGTTTGTTCTCATCTCTGTTTTTATTGTTTCATTGTTGTTCTTAGTTTCTGGGTTTGTGTTCTTGTTGTTCTTCATATGTTTAACCTTAGATCTACATGTTTAGCTTTGAAGTTATGATTTATGTTTTCTCTGCTTCTACTCCCATGAGTAGTGAGTAGTCCATTAAGTTCCTAAGGATGGGGTAGACTAGGGTTGATGTCTTGGGTTCACCTTAGTACCTAAGTTGTTTGTTCTTAAATCCCTTATGTTTCACCTGTGCGTAATGCTGATTTGTATTTCATCCTGGGAAGGACTGAAAACCCGCCTTTAGGATCTTCAACACTGGAAAGTGATTCATTGAAGATGTCCGAAACTAGGTGATTTCAGAGATTCATTTCCCCTTCTAAGGGATTAGTTGTTTGGGAAACTTATTGACTCTAGTAGATTGTTGTTCATCTCTGCTTAGTAGTTACTGTCTATGACGGCAGTTGAGTCTGTGACTGCTTGGCTTGAAATCGATTGCCAAGGGATTGGAATTGGTTGCTAATGTTTCTACTGTCTAGGGGTTAGCTCAATGTATGAGGTATGTTAGGTACTTAGGTAGTTCAGGATGGATCCTTACTCAATTATGACTCAATGTATGTTAGGTCCTTAGGTAGTTCAGGATGAATCCTTACTCAATTACCCTTGTCCTTGATGACTCTGAATTTTCACGGTTTTTACTTAACAATTAGCATCAATTCTAAGGTCTAAAAGCGTGCATACGTCACATTTATGGTTGATTTCACTAAGTTTAGTGTTTTTAGGACTTTTGCATTAGAATTTGCATATGCACGCATTTTGGAGGTTTTTCAGGACTTTCAGGTATTTTTGGGAAGGATTTGAGAAATTTCAGAAAAACAGCACTTGACATTGGAATGGACACAGCACTCAACTGTGGAATAGACACAACACTCAACTCTGGAATGGACACGACACTCAACTGTGGAATGGACTGAACTTACCTCCGAGCACCTGCAGGATCGATCCCAACTCAATGCAG
>OVBE01007802.1:0-18011 GCA_900406425.1 Iberis pinnata
GATTTTGGTTTACAATTTCACCGCCCCATTGCACAACTTCAGCATACTCGATTAGACTAGTAAATATGGTGGTTGGCCAATACCCGACAGGTTCGATCAGACTGCCGTTAACAACCACCAAAGGCCAAGTTTTCCATCCTACATTTATTTTATTGGTACTTAGAAAACATAAAAAATTACTCGGTTCATAAAATATCAAATTTCTATAATAATAAAACATTATTATAAATATTCTAGTTCTAAAACAAACAAAAAATTATTTTATTTTTCCTGAAATCTTTTGCTTATGGATAATCCATATTTAGTTTTGTCAAAATATATATATATTTTTTTTTGATGACCAGGGAGTTCTGGGCCGAAGCCCGTATAATATTTTAAAACTTATATATAATGTATTGTTTAATAGAATATGATCTAATGTTTTATTCGGTATATTCATGGTAAGGATGGGCATTTGGTTTTTGGTTCGGGTCCGGTTCGGATAATTTGGATTTCGAATTATTCGGTTAGGGGAATATAGAAACCTTTCGGGTTATTTAAAATTTTGGATCGGATTCGGTTCGGGTTTATTTGGATTCGGTTCGGTTTTTTCATCTTTATTAGAACCCAAAATAGGACCGAAAATCAAAAATTTCAGTTAAAAAATCTAAATTATCCAAACAACCTAACTAAAATCCAAGTTAATCGAATCAAAAACCCGAAATATTGGACGAAAACCCATAAATATACGAATTACCTTAATAAAAACTTACTTTTCTACCTAAAATACTAACTATTCGATCACAATTACATATATAGTCATATATAAACGGGGTTTTTGGTTATACTTTCGAGTTTTGGTTCGGTTCGGATTTGATTTTTTGGATTAAGATATATTCACGTTATTTGAAAGAATGGTTCGGTTTCGGTTCAGATTTTGAATGTTGGTTTATATGTCTAATCCTATTTAATGGAATCATTTATACCTTCCAAATTTGTATCTCTAGTTCGGTTTGGTTTCCTCCAAAACTTGATGGAGGAGAGATTGTGCCTCCTATAACAACGGTTGAACTTGTTTGTATAAAACCGTTACACTGAAGGTTATAACATGTTGTTATATTATATGCGTCTCTCTACAATAAATACATAATTAGTATAGTTTCATATTAAAAAGACAAAAATAATAATATAGAATGTAATTTACATACCGTCCAGAAAATAAAAAATCTCGGCTGGTTATCAAAATATAGCCGAGAATAAACATATATTCTAAAAATTATAACTATTATTCAGTTTGGCTCATCGCAAGTTCTTACAACTCAAGCGACCTTAACACGATTGAAGCCGGTTGGCAGGTTAATTATTATATATATGATAACTGATAATAATTAATATATATAATAATTAATCTGCCAACCGGCTTCAATCGTGTTAAGGTCGCTTGAGTTGTAAGAACCTGCGATGAGCCAAATTTATCCTAAACTAAACTCATCGATGTTTTTTTCTATTTTCGGATTCTATACATTCATAGTAGCTTTCGTTCCGAAAATCTTTTTATGTTGTTCACGGATCTGACAACATACTGTATACCCAAAGTATAATTGTATATAACACATTTCTTTCATTTATGTGGCAATAATACTGTCCAAAATGAAATATATAGAACATTAATTACAAGTTTTGACAAAAAAATGACTCAATTATATTATTGTAAAACTATATATATATATATGATATGTGTAACTGTGCATAAATATTTTAAAATAAAATATATATAATATTTTTGTAAAAATTGGGCAAAGTTTGTGCAAAAATTGTGCAAAAATATAGATTTGAAGGAAAATTAAAGAAAGTAAAAGAGAGAAAAGTGTTTCAGAACTTAATATTGGATTTGAAATTGACATGAAAATCCTATAACATGAGGATAATAATGGTAATATTGTTGGTGCATCTTCTAAATTATTTGACTGTTTTCCATTTTCTCTTTCATAAAGTAATAATACTAGTTGTTATTAATTTTATTCATTCGTTAATCACTCCAATAAGTTTGCATGTTAAAATCACTCAAAATTATAATTACACTGTGTTTTAAAAATATTGAACGATGTATAAAAAGTCAAAATTATAATAATTAATATATATATATATATATAAATAAAAATTTGGCAGCCTGTATAATTTGGAGGCCACAGACAAATGTCTCATTTGGCTTGGTCCAGGACCAGTCCTGATTGGATTGAAAGAGCATCTGTATTTCTTAGAATCTTCCATATCTATAGAAACAAATGTGAAGTTCAGTGAGTTTGTCTTTTGAGTTCAAGATCACTGGTAAATACTGGAAAATAGAAGAATGTGGTGTAACACTCTTGGATGATGACTATGGAACTATTTACAACGAAGCTGAATACAAAGAATCTGCAGATATCATGATAACAGAACTTATATGAACACAAGAACAGTGAGAGCAAGAAGCAATTTCGAAGGTAAGTCTTTTGTTATGATTGTTAATAAAGAATAACCATCCGATTACGAACAAGAATGAATCGTTTGAGTTTTCTTTTACATCGTTAGTATTTATTTCTCAGTTCTTGTCCTTCTTGATTTGTATAGTATTTCAGAGCTGAAGATTTTCATCTTTGTTTTTGTATATTAATTATTAAATGGACAAAACAATAATGAGTAATTTTTTGGAATTGTTGTTTATACAGAAGCAACTCCATGATTAATGTATTGTATTAACTCTGCAAATGGTTTTTTATTTTTGTTAGAGACATGCCAATGGACTTTTGAAGCTACACGTATGTGAGTCTTTGAAGATAAGAAGTGGCCTAATTCTTTGAAACTTCCAAACAATGGTGGAGCCAAACTTTAATGGAGACTTTGATTTTTCCAAGTCAATAAAATTTGTCCTTTATAGACTTTTCTTTCCTCAATTATTGTCTTAGTCTTCGGAAAAAATCTATGAGTCTTCCTTATGGAGTTACCATACATTCCTTTTATAAGTGGCTACACTCATAAAACATTTGTGTCTATTCTTATCTTTTCTTTACACAGATTGGTTATCTAAAAGACTATCGTTTCATGGCTCATCCTCCTTTGTCTCGTGACTGTAAACACCATGTCTTCCCGAGCTTCCACGGGGAAGATGTTCGTAGAGGCTTGCATGGATGCTTATCCAAAGAGTTTAAAGAGAAAGGAATCGATGTCTTCATAGACAATGATATGGACAGGAACAAGTCTATTGGTCCTGAGCTTATAAAAGCTATAAAAGGATCGATGATTGCAATTGTCTTGTTTTCAAAGAACTATGCTTCCTCAACATGGTGTCTTAACGAGTTGGTGGAGATTACGAAGTGTAAGAAGGATCAAAATCAGATAACAATGGTGGTTTTCTATGATGTGGAACCATCTGATGTTAAAAAACAGTCTGGATATTTTGGACATGTCTTTAAGGAAACTTGCATAGGGAAAACCCCGGAGGAAATTGAGAGTTGGAAGAAAGCCTTGGAGGAAGTAGCCCAAATCGCCGGTTATAAATCTGAGTTAGTCACAAACTTAAATCGTATTTAATATACAAGATTAGTCATGTATGTTTTTGCTAACTATATAACTGATGTATTTATCTCTTCCTACTTTAGGGACAGTGATGCCCTCCTAGCTGTAAAACTAGCCACTGACATTTCAAGTATGTTGAATGATTCTATAGCATCAAATGATTCTAAAGGCTTAGTTGGGGTCGAAAACCATATCGAGAAGGTAGAGTCTTTGTTGTGTTTAGACTCAGATGAAGTCAGGTCGGTTGGTATATGGGGTCCTGCTGGGATTGGTAAGACCACCATTGCAAGAGCTTTACATAAAAAGCTCAAAATTCAATTCACACATCATGCTTTTACCGAGAGTATCAAGGGTAAGTTCGAGCAAACCTATCATCAAGATGAACATGCTTTCATGTTGCATTTACAAGAACAACTTCTGTCTCAGATTTTAAATCAACAAGATCTGAAAATAGATACTTTGGATGCGGCAAAAGCAAGGCTGAAGCACAAAAAAGTGCTTGTTGTTCTTGATGATGTTCATGAGTTAACACAGCTTGAAGCCTTGACAAACAATACTACCTGGTTTGGTCCTAAAAGTAGGATTATCATTACAACAAAGGATAAACAGCTTTTGAAAGCACATGAGATCAATTATGTTTACAATGTTGATTTTCCATCTCAATCTGAAGCTCTTGAAATCCTTTGTCAATCGGCTTTTCGACAAAATTCGCCACCATCCGAGTTTAAAGACATGGCCGAGGAAGTTACATGTCTTGCTGGTAACCTTCCTTTGGGTCTTAGAGTTTTTGGCGCATATCTACGTGGAATGTCTGCAGATGAGTGGAAACATGCATTGCCTAGGCTTAGAACTAGTCTTGATGGGAAAATTGAGAAAGTATTAAGGTTCAGCTATGATGCTTTATGTTATAAAGATCAAGAGTTGTTTCTTCATATAGTTTGTTTCTTCAAAGGTCAACCCATTAGTGATTTAATGGAGTGTCTTGACATTCGTTTGAATGTTAATCATGGGATTAAAGTGTTATGCGATAGATCTTTTATATCTATACATGAATATGGATGGTTGTTGGTTCATAATTTGTTGGAGCAATTGGCTATAGAAATTGTCCGTAGACAATCTGATAATCCAGGGAAACGTCAGTTCTTGATGGATGCTCAGGAGATTTCTGATGTACTCTCGTCCAATAAAGTAAGTAAAATACTACTCTTTCCTCACTACAACTTTTTATTTCCCAATGATTTGCAAATAAGATCTTGTTCATTTCGCAATCGCTATCAACAACTATCAACAATACCAACCAGCGATATTAAATTTTAAATATCAGAAATTTGATATTGTTGGTCGCGACTGGTCGCTTACAATTTGATTTCACAATTGCGGTTACGGTTCGTTTGACAGTAATAACTGGTCATGATGACCAATCGTTGAAAAAATCACCGATAAAAAAATTTAATCGCTAATCACGACTGTTCGTCTAACTAAACACTAATCTTGTTTCAGGGCACTGAAACTATTCGAGGAATAGATTTTGAATTATCAAAGATCAACGGAGATATAGTTATTGACGAAAAAGCCTTTGAAAGGATGTCTGGACTCCAATTCATAAGATTCAAGAGTCTTTTTAATTTGGATAACAAGGCTAAACTTGTGTTACCGCAAGGTCTGAAGTTTAGAGGTAATAAACTTAGATTCCTACAATGGGATAACTATCCAATGACTATGTTACCTCGTGAGTTTCATCCTCAGTTTCTTGTCAAATTTGAGATGACACACAGCAAGCTTGAGAAGCTCTGGGAAGAAGCTATTGTAAGTTAGTTTTTACCATTTCATGTCAATGCATAAACTTGATCATCTTTTACCTGATAATTTCATATGTACAGCCTCTCCCATGTCTGAAGAAGATGGATCTTTGGGGCTCACGTAATCTCAAGAAGTTACCAAATCTGTCTAAAGCCACTAATCTTGAGGTACTAATAGCTTCCGAATGCACAAGTCTGGTGGAGATTCCTTCTACTATTGGGGAGGTCACTAGTCTCCAAGAATTAAATCTCTGGGGTTGCGATAACCTGAAGAAGATACCTTCTTCTATTGGAAATGCCATTAATATCAAGACGTTGAATTTCTGTTTATGTAGGAGTTTGGTTGCTATTCCCTCCTCTATTTGGAGCCTCAAGAGATTAGAGAATCTCAATATATCACATTGTCCAAAGCTAAAACATTTGGGTTCAAAGTTGATAACTTCTTCTGATGTTTCTTCAAAGATTACGAAACTTGATATGAGTGGTACTGCTATAAAAGAAGTACCTTCATCGATTCAGAACCTCCAAACTCTCACTGACCTATACATGTCTGGATGCGTTAAGCTTAAGATCCTTCCAACCAACATTAATCTGGTATCTCTACATTCTCTTGATCTCAGTTACTGCACTCGATTGAAAATGTTTCCAGAGATATCTACAAGTATTGTATATCTCAATTTGAGCAAAACTGCTATAGAAGAAGTGCCTTCATCCATATTGTCTTGGTCAAGTCTTCTTGAACTGAACTTTAGTAATTGTCCAAATCTAAGCGAAGAAGCTAAAGAACTCATCTCGAAGTGCAAGCGTGCGTTCTTACTTGGTAAAGAATTGCCTGGATACTTTGATCATCAAGCAAAAGGAGATTTACTAACAATCAATTTGGAGGATCGGAGATCTTTTCCATTATTCTTGAGATTTAAAGCTTGTCTATTGCTACTTAATGGCAAGTTTATAAAGGAAGAAGATGATACCGAGAAGTATGACCCGAAAAATAAGAAGAGTCTTTCCTGTTGTATTTGGGGAGTTCACAATGGTGTTGATATTGGATTTGGATCTTGCAAATACAATCTTCCATATGGATTCAGGGAAGAGCATATGTATTTCATAGAATCTTCCATCTCTATAGAAACAAATGTGAAGTTCAGTGAGCTTGTCTTTGAGTTCAACATCACTGGTAAATACTATAGCATAGAAGAATATGGTGTAACACTCATGTATAATGATGAAGACGATGGAAGTATTTACAAAGAAAAAGACATCATTATTAAAGAACTTTCTATGCAGCCAGGAAGGGTAAGAGCAAGAAACAATTTCATAAGGAAGCCTTTGGTTTTTGAAGAATATGAGTCTTCGGTTAGTGATGAAGAGCCTACAATTTCAAAGAATATGGTCTTCAACTCTCGGAAGTTGCTGCCCTTCTTAATGTGTTTAATGTTTATCTTCTTCTTTGTTGTTGTTTGGTTTTGTTTCATTAGCAACAAACAAGTTTGATGCCTTGGTGTAATATCTTCACTAATCATCTCTTCAAAAACACATTCACACATTTATTAGCTCTACAAAAACTCTGTATCAGTAAAAGTATAAGTCAGATTCATCAATACTCTTAGATGATGTGTATTCACCATTTCTTTCAATAATCTCCCAACTTCAACTACATCACCTCTCTCCTAAATCAACATATAAGCAACGGATGATACCTATGAACATCAGGATCCCTCTACTGATTCCAAAAATTCTATGATTTTAGTGTTTTCATAATTTTTAGTGATTTTGATGTCATTGCTTAAACATCTTATTATATAAAGCGGAATATGTCAAAATTATAACTCACCACATTGTAACACGTGTCATAGTAATTAACTTAATAATTAACTTAGATCTTGACAAGTGTCAAATATTTTTAGAAAATATAACATAAAAATAATAATTTAAAATTAACATATTATTACTTAAATTTCCAAATATAAATTCATCAAAATTGTCAAACCTTTTAAAGAGATAAAACATATAAAAAAGGAAAAAATGATAAACGTACCTAGAAAAAAAGAATCATCTATATTATAAGTTAACAAAAAAAGAAACACATAAAAAAAAAATTTACAATTCATCAAAAAAAGTAAATATAAAAATAGTATGAAAAATAGAAAACTAATAAGTAAATTATAAAAACAACATCGGTAAAAAAGTAAAGTATTAGAAACGAAGAACAAACTATTATATATATTTTATTATATACATTAGAATATTTTTAATATGAATGTTATATGTATCAAATTTAACTTAGAAAAAAAAATAATGTTCAAATATTCTTAGGAAATTTCCTTTTCAAATTTTTGTGTGTATCATAAAATGAAAGATCAGAATAGTTTAACATGTTATTGTAAAATAAAAAATATTTATAATATATAAAAAGGAAAACATAGAAAAAATGAAAATATTTTTAAAAGACTATCTACTCACATCAAAAATATATATAGAATTGTAAGTGATAACAAACTTTTTAAAGCCTTTAGAAAAATGTCTCCAATTTTCAACATAATATGAGTTAGTTTTATATATTTTAGCTATTGCTATACAATACATTAAAATAAATTTAATTATATGAATTTTTAATAATACAAGTTATAACTTTTATAATAAAAATATTTGTTTTTCTGCATATTATGCGGGTACTTATTTATCAAGTTATATATATAATGCATATTTGATAACTAACTAGGTGTAATCTACTTTTATATTTAGGAGAATTTAAATAGAAACATAGAAACTTTTTATGGGCTATAGTTCTTTAGTGATAGAATTCTAGTAATTTAACTTTATTACCAAAATATAAACGAAACAATAAAATTATAAATAAATAATTTCAACTCATCATTATTGTTAAAAGGTCCCTAATATAAATTTATTCTATAAAATAGACGAAATATTATGAATGATAGCCCACAAATTCTTTTTCTTTTTTCACAATTTAGGAAAAATTAGGGCTGGAAATCAGGTCAGTTCGGTTCGGAACGGGTCAAAAATTTCAGTTTTCAGTTATTTCGGTTTTTGGGTTTGTGTTCCTAATTGAACCGAATAAAATTTCGGTTCGGTTCGGCTCGGTTCGGTTCGGTTTTTGTTTTTAAAATTCGGTTTATTTGGTTAATTTTTGCTTATTTTTTTGGTTTTTGATTATTTTCACTTATTTTGGTTCGATTTCTCTCGTTTTTTTTGTTTTTTCGGTTTATTTTCAGGTGTCGGTTCGGTTCGGTTACCCGAATTTTTTTTTTGTGCCGATCGGTTTACAAAAAATATTTTGGTTCGGTTTTTAATCCCAGCCCTAGGAAAAATTAGGGCTGGAAATCGGGTCGGTTCTGTTCGGAACGGGTCGAAAATTTCGATTTTTGGGTTTGTGTTTCCAGTTGAACCGTATAAAATTTTGGTTCGATTCGGTTTTTATTTTTGAAATTCGGTTTATTTGGTTAATTTTCGGTTAATTTTTGCTTATTTTTGGGTTCTTTTCGGGTTTTTTCTGTTATTTTCACTTATTTTGGTTTGGTTTTTCTGGATTTTTTTTGTTTTTTCGATTATTTTCAATTATCGGTTCGGTTCGGTTATCCGAATTATTTTTTTGTGCCGATTGGTTTACAAAAAATATTTCGATTCAGAAAATTTAGGTTCAGTTCGATTTTTTATTCTCAGCCCAAAAATGTTCAAGATACCAAAAAAATCTAGAACGAATATGCGAAAATTTAAACCAATCCGGTTAAATTCGGTTAAGCCACTTTTGGTTTTTATCTCAATTATTATAAGATAAGACATTTTACACCATCTTCATCTTCACACTCTGCAACTACCTCTCACTCAATTCATTCACTCAAAATGCTTTCTCTCACTACAAACACTCTCAAATCTTCAATCTTTACACCATTCACACAATCAACAACTCATGGATCATTCACTAACCCAATTACAACCCGACCCATTAACCCAAACCACCGTTTCATCACCGTCTCAATCTCAAGAAAACCCCAAAACATGATACCTAAAAACCCACCACCGCGTCAAAACCTTTACCAACCATTCCGACCACCGTCATCACCAGTCCCATCTCAATTCCGATCATTAGACTCCGCCGGTAAAATCGAAATCTTAGCTAATAGATTAGCTCTTTGGTTCGAATACGCACCATTAATCTCATCACTTTACACCGATGGTTTAACACCACCAAACATTGAAGAACTCACAGGAATTTCAAGTATAGAACAGAATCGTCTTATCGTCGGAGCTCAAGTTCGTGATTCAATTGTTCAATCAATTCATAAACAAGAGCTAATTTCAGCTTTTGATACTGGTGGTGCAGAGTTACTTTATGAAATTAGACTTTTAAGTACAACACAAAGAGTAGCTGCTGCAACGTTTATAATTGATAGGAATTTAGATTCAAAAGGAGCTCAAGATTTAGCTAAAGCTATTAAAGATTATCCAAATCGTCGTGGTGATGTTGGTTGGTTAGATTTTGATTATAATTTACCTGGTGATTGTTTATCTTTTTTGTATTATAGACAAAGTAGAGAGAATAAGAATCCATCAGAACAAAGAACAATGATGCTTCAATTAGCATTAGATGTTGCTGAATCAGAGAAAGCTAAGAAGAAGCTTAACAAAGAGATAAATGGAGATGATGATAAAGAAGAAGAGAAGTTAAAGAAAGAAGAAGAAACTAAATCTGTTAAAGTTCCTGTTTTGAGATTGAAGTTTGGTGAAGTTGCAGAAGCAAGTTCTGTGATTGTATTACCAGTTTGTAAAGCAAGTGAAGGTGAAAAGATGATACTTGAAGCTCCAATGGAAGTTAAATCAAGAGGAGATTTCAAAGTTGTTGAAGCTGAAAAAGGATGGAAGAGATGGGTTGTTCTTCCGGCTTGGAAACAAGTCGCGGCAATCGGGAAAGGCGGTGTTGCGGTTTCGTTTAGAGATGATAGAAAAGTGTTGGCTGGTGATGAAGGAAAGGAAGAGCCTTTACTTGTTGTTGTTGATAGAGAGAAGAATGTGGTTGAAGATGATACTGGATACTATCTTGTTGTGATTGAAAATGGATTGAAGTTAGAGAAAGGATTGGTTTTGAAAATGGGGAATGTTTTGAAGAGTTTAGGGATGGTTCTTTTGGTTGTTAGACCACCTAGAGAAGATGACGATGATTGGCAAACGAGTAATCAAAATTGGGATTGAATATAGAATCAATATCTATAACATGTAATTGATTGTTTGAGTTTATGATTATGTAAAAGTTTTGGATAAAGGTTGAAACTTTTTGTTCTAAAACAGAGAAAATACTCTCTTTTATGTTTATAATACCCATATTTGTGTTTGAAGAAAATAATAAGGCTAGAATAAGAAGGTTTGCTGATAGAGGAGAAGTAGTATAAGTAGTGTTGTGGTTATGCATTTTCTTAGGGTTGGGCCTAACCGAATTGATGTTCGGTTAATTCCGTTTACTCAATTGAGGATTATTCGATTAATTCAGTTTACTCGATTGAGGATGATCAGTATTGATGAACAGTATTGGTGAAGTTGCAGAAGCAAGTTCAGTGATTGTATTACCAGTTTGTAAAGCAGGAGAAGGTGAAAAGTGTTGGAACTCATTTTTGACAAAGTGGTTTTTGTCAAAATTGAAGTAAATTTGAATGAAAAATTTGACAACGAAATGAGCTAAATTAGCTGGAAAGATTAGCTAGCTCAGCTAGGAGAGTAAAAAGGCAGCTCAACCAAACTCAATGAGCTAAATGAGTACTACCCTAGCTGGATGGACTGGTTAGCTAACACTCAAGCTTAGTGAACTAAGGAGTGAAGTAGCTTAAGGTGAAAGGTCACCAATTGAAAAGGTGCAACAAAAGGGTGTGTCTTTTCATATGAAAATGTATTTTGACCAAAGGTCACATCCTTTCACATGATGCCTCTTCGACACCTATAAATAGAGCATCTCTCATTCATTTTCTCTCATCCATTTTTTCTCAATCAACATCAGAAAACAAAGTGGTTTTCGATATTGAATAAAGAGATAAAAATAAATATCAATAAAATCTTCAAAAGTTGTTCCAAAAATACCCCGTTTCCAAAGTTTCAGGAGTATTCATAAAGACTAAGGTCGATAGGCTTTATTAAGAGTAAGACTTAATAAAGACGTGGAACAGTTGTATCCTGGGATTCTTAAATTACGGTAAACCGTCTTATTACGAGCAATTTTTAGAATTAAGGAAAGAGTTTCGGCTCGACTCTGTTTGGTTTAAGATTGTTAAACGTTTTAAACTTGGTTTATAACTAAATTCGGTTTTAGGGTCCCTACAAAAAGATGATTCTTGAAGCTCCAATGGAAGTTAAATCAAGAGGAGATTTCAAAGTTGTTGAAGCTGAAAAAGGATGGAAGAGATGGGTTGTTCTTTCGGCTTGGAAACAAGTTGCGGCAATTGGGAAAGGCGGTGTTGCGGTTTCGTTTAGAGATGATAGAAAAGTGTTGGCTAGTGATGAAGGAAAGGAAGAGCCTTTACTTGTTGTTGTGGATAGAGAGAAGAATGTGGTTGAAGATGATAATGGATACTATCTTGTTGTGATTGAGAATGGATTGAAGTTAGAAAAAGGATTGGTTTTGAAAATGGGGAATGTTTTGAAGAGTTTAGGGATGGTTCTTTTGGTTGTTAGACCACCTAGAGAAGATGATGATGATTGGCAAACGAATAATCAGAATTGGGATTGAATATAGAATCAATATCTATAACATGTAATTGATTGTTTGAGTTTATGATTATGTAAAATTTTTGGATAAAGGTTGAAACTTTTTGTTCTAAAACAGAGAAATACTCTCTTTTATGTTTATAATACACATATTTGTGTTTGAAGAAAACAATAAGGCTAGAATAAGAAGGTTTGCTGATAGAGGAGAAGTAGTATAAGTAGTCTTGTGATTATGCATTTTCTTAGGGTTGGGCCTAACCGAATTGATATTCGGTTTACTCGATTGAGCATTGTTCGGTTAATTCGGTTTACTCGATTGAGGATGATCATTGATGATCAGTATTGGTGAAGTTGCAGAAGCAAGTTCAATGATTGTATTACCAGTTTGTAAAGCAGGAAAGGTGAAAAGATGATACTTGAAGCTCCAATGGAAGTTAAAACAAGAGGAGATTTCAAAGTTGTTGAAGCTGAAAGAAGATGGAAGAGATGAGTTGTTCTTCTGACTTGGAAACAAGTGGCTGCAATTGGAAGAGGCGGTGTTGCAGTTTCGTTTAGAGATGATAGAAAAGTGTTGGTTGGTGGTGAAGGAAAGGAAGAGCGTTTACTTGTTGTGGATAGAGAGAAGAATGTAGTTGAAGATGATAATGGATACTATCTTGTGGTGTTTGAAAATGGATTGAAGTTAGAGAAAGGATTGGTTTTGAAAATGGAGAATGTTTTGAAAAGTTTAGGGATGGTTCTTTTGGTTGTTAGACCACCTAGAGAAGATGATGATGATTGGCAAACAAGTACAAAACCATTATGTTTTTCTCCTATTGTTTTCTTCTTTACTAGTGTACATAATATGTATATAAAATATATTCACAATGACATTTGGGAGGATTTGAAGAGATTTTATGTTTAGTGGAGTTTTAAAGGATTTAGTTAAATTGGAGAAGTTCATGTGACGTATTATAAAAACTCTCTACAATTTCACATAAAACCAAGAGATCTAAAACTTTGTATATTTAACATAGAAACTCCACTAAAACATCATTAAGACACTCAAAATCCACAATTTAAAATATCTCCAATAACATTGGATTTCATATGAATTTTTAAAATTCTTGTTTGAATAACTTTGGATTTCATGTGACTTTTTAAAGTTCTTATTTGAATAATACTGCATTTGTCATTTTAATAGAAATCCCTCCAAATCCTCCCAATTGTCAGATTGAATACACCCCTCTCAATCAACATGACTAATTTAAATAAGTAATATAACGATTATATATATTCTAGCTAGCAAAGTTTCTTAACAAGGAACATGATGAAGAAGAGTACAAAAGACTGCAACCCCAGCGATCGCCTAAGTATACTCCTGATCAGGTTGGTGCAGAGAAAACGCCTTGGTCCTTCCATGGAGAGTATAATGTTTTACCGGCGGCATCGGAGCACAAAATGTCAATAGTTTGGTTTTTTTTATTGCGATTCTAATAAGTCGAAAGCATAATCTATTGTGAAGGTTGTGGATATTCTAGGTGTCAAGTGGATATGCGTGACACCGTCAAAAGTCTCATATGCTAATGAACATGGATAATACTGGAGGCCTCCCGAACGCGGTAAGATTTCTTTACATCTCTCACAATTTAGGCTTATAAACGTGAATTTTCAAACTAATCGTAGTTTGTTTACTTAGTGTAAAAAACATGTCTTGATTTGAAGAAATCTAATGAATACATTGCAGAAATTCTTAAAGCTGAACATGAACACGGTAATTTATTGTTATATTATCTAAGATGCAATTATACTAATCTTACTAATAACTCTGTCTTTATGTTATAGTTTTGAAATGATTGACTGGCACCAAAGAAAGTGCAGAAATCATACTTTCCTATACAAGCAAAAGTGTGTAGGGTGATCATCGCATACCATGAAGCTTGTGATATGCCTTCATGGTTATCTGGCGAATATGCAATGGTACAATATTTTGATTTCTCTACACTGTTAGCTGTATACATTTGTTATGGTCCTTATGGAGTTAGTAAAGTAGTTTTAAAACTATCACCAATAACAGTATACATTTGTTATAGAGTTAGTGAAGTATTTTTTCTATTGTTTTCTTCTTTACGAGTGCACATAATATGTACATAAAACATATTCACAATTACATAGCTTAAACAAAACTAGAGATACAAGAATGGTCTCTCTCCTTCTTTCCTTTAATATACAAGAATATACTAATGATCTTCATTTTGGTCTCAAACAAGGAAAAGAAAAAACATCAGAAATGAGATAAACTATAAGATTCGATGGACTAAAGACACATGTTAACGTTTGAGAAGATTATAAAACAAAACAAATCATTTCTTGGTATGTAGAATGTACCTAATTTCTTCTGTGTCCGAGCTATCCGCAATAAAACTCATTTCATCCTGCAATGGAAATCATTTTAAGATGAAAAGAGGATAAAAACCAAAACTAAGAGCATGGAAGAGATGGGTTGTTCTTCCGGCTTGGAAACAAGTTGCGGCGATTGGAACAGACGGTGTTGCTGTTTCTTTTAGAGATGACAGAAAAGTGTTGGTTGGTGGTGAAGGAAAGGAAGAGCCTTTACTTGTTGTTGAGGATATAGAGAGGAACGTAGTTGAAGATGATAATGGTACCTATCTTGTGGTGATTGAGAATGGATTGAAGATAGAGAAATGATTGGTTTTGAAAATGGGGAATGTTTTGAAGAGGTTAGGGATTGTTCTTTTGGTTGTTAGACCACCTAGAGGAGATGATGATGATTGGCAAACGATTGACGAGAATTGGGATTGAATGTAGAATCAAAGATTGTTTGAGTTGTGATTATGCAAAAGTTTTGGATAAAGATTGAAACTTTTTGTTCTAAAACAGAGTTGAAAACTTTTATTTTCTAATACCAATCTTTGTGTTCAAAGGAAAGAATAAGGCTAAGTCTCTAAAAGAATCAGAAGGTTTGTTGATAGAAGAGACGTAGGGGGTGTTATTGGTTATGAGATTTAAATGGATTTTGAAATCCATGTGAAATCATTTGTTATTCGTTTAATGATTTGTAAATCATAAATGAAATCACGTGTTATTCGTTTAATGATTTGTAAATTCTAATTAAAATCAGGTGTTATTCATTTAATGATTTGTATTTGGATTTTAAAGTTCACTTTGTATTTTGGTGGATTTATAAGTGTTTTAACATTAAAATAACAAAGGACAAAATCCAAGCTTAAATCATGGTATTTCAAAATCCTATGATTTCAAAATCCACATATTTCCAAATCCTTATGGATTTACAAATCCATTAAAATCTCATAACCAATAACACCCCCGTAGTATAAGTAGTCATCATATGTTTATAATTGTGGTTATGCATTTTCTTGTGAAATTACTATCAAATTGATGTTCGGTTAATTTGATTCAGTTTATTCGATTGAGTACAAACAAATGGGTAAAACATAATTATGAATTTACTATCATGTTGTATGAGTTTGGGGCGAGATCGACATGAAATTGTAAACACAATTGTATCACATTTTGATTAATCAATTGAGATTATAAGTTTAGGTTATAGATTCAAAACCTATATCAAGGATTGATAATTTAATACCCATCTTTTGTAATAGATTGTTGAATTACAATTATAGGAAAGAACATATTGTCATAAGGAAGAGCACGTGGTTTAGGGGCTGATTGGGAGGAGGCTGTAGAGACTTTAACTTTTACCTATAGTCTCTACCGTTTGATTTCACCCAATCAAACTTTTTTTCCTTTTTTTCTCTACATCCTTTAAAGCCCTCTCATTTTCTTTTCCCCTTTATTTTTAAAAGTCACTTAAGCAAGCTTTAAATATTTTTACGCTAAACTTTTATTTTTTTTTTGCAAATTTATTTTTTCTTTTCCCCAAATATTTTAAACTATTATAACTATTTATATACAGTTCAAAATACAAAAATAAAAATATATTTATAATCTTCATTTGATTTTCATTATTTTAAAACCCATTTTGTTAAACTTACAAATTATTAATTTTTGTTTTCTATTTTACACTTATATAATATTAAATTGACCAACAAAAATAAAATTACTAAAAAAATTATAATATCATAAACTAATTATAATTTGATATAATATATAATTTAAATATAATATATATATATATATATTAATGTATGTAAATGAAAAGTTAAGTACGACATGATTTTTTGTTATTACGTTATTTTTATTTTAATTATTTTATATTTTATGAATTTTATTTTACGAAATTGTTAATGCTATGTCGGCTCCTCAACGGTAAATAATTTTTAATATATAGTTTGAATTTTTATTTAATAATTTTATATTTTTGTTTTCTTCAGTAAATCAATAAATTTTGAATTTTAAAATTGATAAAATTATTGGTATATTAACAGAAAATTTATATATAGTCTCTATACATTTATTTTATTTTTTAAACTGTCTTTATTAATTAATTATACATAAAATTTAGACATAGAAATTAAAAATATATAGTGAGTATAATTTTTTATCACCTAATTATAAATTTAAAACATAATATTTTTGACAATTTTTATTTATTTATTAAAAGCTACAGTCACAGCTTCAACAGTTTTAATAACCAATCAGACTTTGACTTTTACCTAAAACAAAAAGTCACAGTTCTTACAGCCAAAATCTCTACAGCCAAAAGCCTACAGTAAAAGCCCACAGCCACAGCCTTTACCAATCAACCCCTTAGTGGTAACTATTTCGTTTGTTTTTTCATCATAATTTAAATTTGGTCACTCGCATTTTTAGAAAAAAAAAACAAGTTTTGGATAAGGTTGAAAGTTTTTGTTCTAAGATGGAGGCAAGTCTATTTGTTATCTAGTTCATATCTAAATGTAATAATCTTATCAATAACACTTGTTTTGGTGAATGCTTGTCTCTATTGTGATGTGAACCTTGACACATTCTAAAACACATGTTTCACTAAGTGAGAAAAAAACATAGCACCATTCATCAAAATCTTTTCTCATTTGCAATTGCACATACTATAGAACTTAGTATCACTAATATGAAATAGAGGAAGTATTTTAAAGGTGCAAGAAAGAAAGACTTGTGAAAGTTTCTTAAAAATATTAATGTTTAATATTATGTAAAGTTCTAGAGATTTTTTTTATATATAAAGTTATGGTTTCACATTTTTTATGCAAAATTCATTAAAAAAACTAATGACATTTTTGGTTGGTTAAATTAGTTGTCCTTAGTTTTTATGGAAATAGATGTAATATTTTGTGTTTTATTAATTAGCATGCACAATCCTCTATTTTTTATGAGAAGAATTTCTAGATTTTTATTTCTTGTTTCAAACTAATAGATGTTATAGATTTTCAAAGCAAATTTTGTACTAAATAAACAAATGTTGATTAAAAACAATGAATTTCTTGAATTGTTATTGGCTTAAAGTTATGAGAAATTAATTTGAGAAAAAAAAATATTACAATTAAAGTGACAAATTAATTGTTTTCTTAATATATGTGAAAAATCTTAAATATCCTATAAATAAAAACAATAAGTATTTTAAAGGTGAAAGAAATAGACTTGTGAAAATTTATATAAAAAAACAAGGCACATAAAATAAATCATACAATTAAGTCTAGTTTTCGTTTAATTATTGTGTGTTATGTACATAGTCCCGAGGAGTTCAACTACCATTTGTCTTGTTGTCTACCTCAATTTAATTAGTCAATAAAATAATCTTGTAGTTATATTTATATTAATAATGGTTTAGTTGAGAGTTGTTGAGTAGAAAAGAAAACAAATAGTTGAATAAAATAAACAACTATACATTTTTAAATACTTTATATTTTCTTTGGAGTTCATATAATTTATTGTTTCTTTTGGATATATGTCATCTGATATATATTTTATTTAGGGAAATTTGTTGAAACTACCATATTTTCTAATATGATTATAGAAAATACCATAAAT
>OVBE01007803.1:0-14189 GCA_900406425.1 Iberis pinnata
AAGTGAAGTATGTTCAATCATGCAACAATGTCGCAGATCTATTCACCAAATCACTACATACCTCGATTTTCAGAAAGCATGTTCACAATATTGGAAAGCGTCATCAACGAGATTTATAATGTTAATACTTCATGTTTCGAGGGGGAGCGTACGTGGTTGTACTCTTTTTACCTAGCTATGGTTTTTCCCACTGGGTTTTCCTAGAAAGGTTTTTAACGAGGCAAGAAAGACGTAACGCAAATAGGTGACACTGGTCTCCAAGGGGGAGTGTTATGAAAGTCAAGAAAAGTGGCTCCGACCACTTGTATTCGTAAGAAAATAATTTGTGTGGAGCCCACTGTCACTATGCGTGCACAGTAACTTTCACTTTTCTTTTCTATATATACAAACGATTTGTGCATTTGTAAAATCATCTTAGTTTTCATCTTTCTCTCATATAATACATTAATATCTCCTTACTTTATCTCTCTTATCAGATCCAATTTCATGGGTATAATATTTCAACCCTAAATAAATATTCATCCAACAAAATACTATATTTATTATAACACTTGTAATAATATGGATCTCTATAATTTTTATTACTTTATCCGTTTTAATTTAAGTGATGTTTTAGAAATACTTTTGATTCTTTTTAAAACTTTAAGTGATATTTTTCAAGATTTTTATTTTTTATCCAAGAACTAATTAAAATTATATAATTTTTTCAACCGTATGAATTTTGATTGGTTAAATTAACTGTAAGTAATATGTTGTGAAACAACTACGAATCTTCGAATAGACTTGCACAGTATTCGAATCAAATACAAACACAAAACAAGACTTCACAAAGAACATGAAGAACAATAATCGAGTAAAGATGAACTTTTGATGAATCACATAAGAAGAATCAAGAGAAAGAAAGAAAGAAATGCAGAAAGAAAAAACACAGAAAATTAACGTGTTCAGCCTCACACTACCAATTAGGTAGCAGCCTACTCACGCCAAAATCTTATCCCAAAAAATCCACTACTACGGCAAACCCATAAATTATGTTACACATAAGTACCAAAATCGCTCTTCTCTCTCACTATAAAGCTCTATACAAAATTTAAAGATACAAACTACAACAATAATGAGAAAACGAGATTCATATACTCAAACACGAGCTTCAACCTCCATAACAAGAATCAAACATATTCTGTTATCGGTTCTAACTTTAAATTTCCACCAAGAACGTACCAAGTCGTAAACAGAGAATTGAGCTAAACTAGATCTCTCTTTTGCACGCACAACAGACCCAAACAAGTTAATGACCGAGGCCCAGTAACACATTAAGTCCATTCCAACAAAACTCCACCAATGGCTTATATATGTCACACACTACCTCTAACTTCAAGCTCAAACTCTACGTTCTAGTTCTTCTGGATTTTCCTGATCCCAGATTCATCATCATGATTACTCATAAAAAATGTGAAACATCTCCAATGCTTCATTAACCTTGTTCACTGGAAGGGTCTTCGTAAAAATGTATGCCGGATTAACAGGAGTGGAGATCTTTTGTATCTTAGCCCAACCATCTTCAACCTTTTCCTTGATGATACTTGACATCTATATGCTTAGTCCTCTCATGATGCATATTACTCTTGGACAAAGCAATAACATTCTGAGAGTCACATAACACCACAATTTGATCTTGAATGTAACCAAACTCACTCAACAAACCCTTCAACCAATAAGCTTCTTTGACATATTCTGTTAAAGCTATATACTTTGATTCTGTAGTAGAAAATGCTATTACTCTCTGCAGCCCTAATTTCCAGCAAATTGTTGTTCCTCCTAGTGTAAAGACAAACCCTATGATTGATCTTCTCTTGTCTAGATATGAAGCAAAATCTGCATCACTATATCCATAAAGCTTTAACTCATCACTTCTTTGAAACACTAATCTTCTTTCAGCCGAACCTTTCAAGTACCTTAGTATCAACTTTACTGCAAGCCAATTTTCTTTTACAAGCTTAGCCATAAACCTACTCACAACACCAATCGCATAGACAACATTTGGCCTTGTGCCTATCATTGAATACATAATGCTACCTACAACGTTTTCGTAAGGCATATTCTGCATTGTGTTACACTATCTCTGTAATTCCTCCTCTGATGCTGCTTTCAATTTAAAATGCATACCAAGTGAAGTATTCACTGACTTTGCTTGATCAAGGTGAAACACACTTACAATTTTCTGAATGTAATTTCTTTGGGACAGCTCCACCTTGAACTCAAGTCTGTTCCTTGTTATATCCATGCCTAAAATCTTTTTGTCATTACCTAGATCCTTCATTTCAAAGACTTCATTTAGTTTTCTGTTTCAAGTTTTTGATTTCCAGCTTGCTCTTTGAAATCATTTTGTCATTACCTAGATCATTCATTTCAAAGAATTTATTTAGCTTTTGTTTCAGGTTTTTGATTTTCAACTTGCTCCTTGATGCAACCAACATATCATCCACATAAAGCAACAAATAGATGTATGAACCATCTGCAATCTTTTTCACATAAACACAATTGTCTCTTTCACTTCTTGAAAAATTGATCTCCTTCATAAACTGATTAAACTTTTATTTCCACTGCCTTGGAATCTGCTTTAATCCATATAAAGATTTCTTCAGTTTACAAACCCAATCCACTTTGTCTTTTTCAATGAATCCCTCCGGTTGTTTCATGCAGATTGTTCCCTCCAAATCACCATGTAGGCAGGGGCGAAGGCACATACATCCTATTGGATGCACGTGCACCCATAAAGTTTAGCAAAAAATCAAATTATACATAAGAAATTATTGTTTCTTGTAGCTAAATTGGTTAATTTTTTACATATCCCATTAATTACGTTTAAGTGTCCCCATTAGTAAATGGTTCTACATTCGCCCCTGCATGTAGGAAATCAGTTTTAACATCTAATTGCTCCAACTCCATATCTTCTTGAGCAACAATATGCAACAAGATCCTAATACACACATGTTTCACAACAGGAGCAAAGATTTCATTGTAATCAATACCTTCCTTTTGTGAAAACCCATTTTCCACTAGTCTTTCCTTGAACCTTGGTTTCTCAACTCTAGGAATGCCTTATTTTCTTTTGAATACCCACTTGCATCCAATAACCTTCTGTTTGCTAGGCACTTCCACAAGATCCCAAGTTTTGTTCTTACTCAAAGATGACATATCTTCTTTAGTTGTTGTATCCCAGAACTCCCAATCTTTATCCTTTGTTGCTTTTGAGTAATTAGTTGGCTATGTGTAAGTCCCTTCTTCAGTCGTGAGATGTGCATGTGCAACATTATCCGTACCATCTCTGAACCTTAAAGGCACTCTAATTTTCCTTCTCACCCTGTCTCTTGCCAAAACATATTCTTCTAAGCTTGGTGACTATGAAATTAGATCTTCTTCTGAGCCATACTCCAAATCACCATATGAATTTGTCTCTGCAATTTCTTGAACTGCAGTTTCTTGACCTTGACTCTCTGATTCATGTGATTCTTCTGCCATGAGTTCAAGCTCCACCCTTCTCTGGTTTTGTATTGCCACATTTGTTCTCTTGTTGTAACACCTTGCTTTGTACAACTGATCTTCTTTAAAAATGGCATTCCTACTAATTGTAGTCTTCTCATCCTCAACACGCCAAAAATTATAACCCTTAACACCTTCAGGATATCCAATGAAAATACCTCTTTTTGCTCTTGGATTTAACTTTCCATCATCAGTGTGTACATAGGCCAAACTGCCAAATCTCTTGAGAGAAGAGTAATCAGGCTCTTTTCTATACTAGATTTCAACAAGTATTTTACACTCTAGCACTGTTGATGGTGTCTTGTTGATTAGATGAACCACTGTATTAGCTGCTTCATCCCAAAACACCTTTGGTAAACCAGATTCACTTAGAAAACTCCTCACTTTCTCCATCATGGTTTTATTCATGCGTTCTGCAACACCATTCTGTTTTGGGGTGTAAGCTATTGAATTATGCTTGACTATACCATTCTCCTTACACATAGCATCAAACTGTTGATTACATAATGTAAGTTCATTGTCAGTCCTGAGCTTCTTGATCTTCCTTTATGTTTGGTTTTCAATCATTATTCTCTATTCATTAAATTTGCAGAATGCTCAGCTTTTCCTTTTAAGAATCAAATCCACACCTTTCTACTGTAATCATCTATGACACTGAGAAAATATTGACAACCACCAAGAGACTTAGGAACATAAGAAGATCCCCACAAATCTGAATGTAAGTAATCAAGTGGATTCTTTGATGTGTGTTTCCATGTGTTAAACTTGAGACGATGAGCTTTACCAAAGATACAATCTTCACATAAATCAAACTTAGTAACTTTCTT
Source organism: Iberis pinnata (assembly GCA_900406425.1). Classification (NCBI taxonomy): domain Eukaryota; kingdom Viridiplantae; phylum Streptophyta; class Magnoliopsida; order Brassicales; family Brassicaceae; genus Iberis; species Iberis pinnata. The sequence continues at coordinate 4,371 of OVBE01007803.1, forward strand.
TTTGTCAAGCATGCCTCTTTTAACCAACAGATCGATACCTCTCTGACTCATATGCCCAAGCTTACTATGCCAAATTTGAGACTCATATTTCTGTACTTGGTTTACAGGACCTTATGCTTCTGAATCATTTCTCTTTTCCATAAAAGATACAGAGTTCCTTGCCTTCTTCATTGGAACAAAACTCTATCACCTTTCATGATACTCAAAAATTTAAAATTTTCATTTCTTGAACTAAACTAGCAACCATTAACTTCCAAAGTACTAGGTGAAATTAGATTTCTTCTTACTCCTGGGATAAGCCTTACTTGTATCAAGATAATTTCATAACCATTTGGATTCACTATCTTCACAGAACCTATATCTTCAACTTGAGACTCTGTATCATTTACCATCCTAACTTTTCCATATGCAGATTCGTCGAGTGACACAAACCAATCCATGTGCCAACACATGTGATAAGTGCAATCTGAATCAATGATCCATCTAGATTCCAGCTCTTCAAGTGTAACTTGTGAAGCCTCTCCAACCTGAAGCATATCAAAACTAACATTGTTTCCATCTACCTGCGATGACTCAGCACATGGACCAACGTTACTAGACTCACCAATCCTCATAGGACACTGTAATTTGAAATGACCTTGCTCACCACATTGCCAACAAACTTTCTTTTTCTGTTTCCCTTTTTCCTTACCATTGTTAGCTTTTCCAGGATTAGCTTGCTTCTTACCATTTGGCTTTCCTTTTCCCTTAACAAAGAGACCTTCTGCAACATTCTTTGAATCCTTTTCTTGGGAGGAATTCTCAAACTCCTTGGATTTAATTGCAGTAGTAACTTCCAGCATTGTCAAAGACTTTTGGCTATACCTCAATGTATCCCTTAAACCATCAAATTGACAAGGTTAATACATTAGAAGTATCACAACCTGATCTTCATCTCATACCGGGACTTCATCATTTTCCATATCAGAAATGATCTTGAGGAAGTCATCAACATTTCTTTTAATCGACTAAGCCGGATTCATCTTGTAACCAAACAATTTCTGCTTAAGATGAATTTGACTTGTAAGAGATTTTGCCATATACATATCATTAAGGATCTTAAACATCCTTGTTGCAGTCTTTTTCACAATCTTTCTTAGAACATTATCTGCAACGCTCAAAATGATTGTACTCCTTGCTTTTCTTTTCTTCTCAGCCAAATCCTTATCATCATATTTCTTTGATCCATCACCACCAGAAGGTTTTGATTCCACTGTTTCCTCTGACAAGGCTCCATAAAAACCTAGAATCTCCAGATGCGTAATCAATTTCGATCTTGGCGGAAGACATTGTAGTAAGCTTTGATTCTTCAGAACTCAAGATCTGATACCAGTTGTTTTGAAACAACCACGAATCTTCGAATAGACTCCCACAGAATTCAAATCAAACAAAAACACAAAACAAGACTTCACGAAGAACATGAAGAACATGAATAGGGTCATGATGAACTTTTGATGAATCACACAAGAAGAATTAAGAGAAAGAAAGAAGATGAAGAAAGAAAGAACACAGAGAATTAACGTGTTCAACCTCCACTACCAATTAGGTAGCAGTCTACTCACGTCGGGATCTTATCCCGCAAAATCCACTACTACGGCAAACCCATAAATTGTGTTACACAGAAGTACCCCACTCATTCTTCTCTCTCACTGTATAGCTCGATACAAAATGTAAAGATACATGTTACAATGATAATGAGAAAACAAGATTCATATACTCAAACACCAGCTCCAACCTCCATAAACAAATTCTGTTATCGGTTATAACTTCAAATTATCACCAAGAATGTACCAAGCCGTAAATCGAGGATTGGGCTAAACCGGATCTCTCTTTTGCGCGCACAACATACCCAAACAAGTTAATGACCGAAACCCAGTAACACATTAAGCCCATTCCAACATAATATAATATTTATAGAATTTAAATAAATTAAATATGGTTTTTGTATTCTCTTAATTAGTGTACAAAATTATTAAATATTGTTATTGTAAATCATTTTAGATAATTTCTATGAAATGAAAATAACTATATACGGGTATATTAAAAATGTGAATGTTCAAACTTCTAAAGCTCATATGATGTATATGCATCCTTTTGAGATAAGAAATAACTGATTGAACATATCATTTATATATGTATGTATGTATATATTTCTCAAAGTGAAAATATAATAATATATTTCTCATAATCCTCCAAAAAAGAAGATATTGTAATATATAAAAAAAAGACTAATTTAGTGTCAAACAAGTAGACTTAGAGATCTCCTAGTCCTTCCTTGAGTCCCAAGAACCAATCCACCACTTGAAAATGATCTTTTCAAGTCTAAAGGCTTCACTCTGTTTCCACTTTCAACCTCATAACTTTCACCTTCTTCTTCTCCATCATCTCTACTTATCGGCAGAACAATATCCGCGGCTGAAAATCGCCGTGGATGATGAGAACTAATCGAAACACTAACCTCTTCTCTTTGATCAAGAACGATTACATTACCTTCTAAGGATCCAACATTACTTGTAAACCGATCAGAATTCATCACTACAAAGCAATGATCAGGTTCTTGAGTGGTAGGAACAACGATCTTAGCTCGACAAAGTGGACAATTTGAGTGAGATTTGAGCCACCGATCAATACAAACAACATGGAAAATATGATTGCATTTAGGCAATAACCTTAAACACTCATCTTCATTAAACTCTCCAAGACAAATTGAACAATCAGTACCATTGATATTAATTCCATTTTGATGCTTTTTCATCTTGAAAAATCCAATCTTTTTTATAAGGGCATCATCTAAACCTGTGTTTGAAGAAGACTCATGAGCAAAAGGGTCATCTTGATCTTGATTTTCCGGTGAAGTAACATCAAGAATTAGATCGGATCTTGCTATTTCCGAGGAAGCTTCATTGTTATTGTTGTTGGAGCAATACTTTGAGACAAGAGTGTAGTAAATTGCTAAGAGTAAGGCAGTTGCAAAGATTCCAATAATAGCTATGACAAATGGAGAAAGATTAGGGTTTGATGAAACGCTGTCGTTTAGGAGTTGCTCATAGGAAATTGGTGGTGGAGATAAGAAGTTTATGTAACTACACCATTGAGGACAAAATGTAGAACAAAAGCCTTGAGTACAATCTCTTGGATTTATATATCGATTCCAAGCATTAGAATTAGGATCTGACTCCATCAAAGAAGAAGAAAAAGAAAATTTAGATCCTTGAGGGATTAATCAAAGAGTACCTTAATTACATTGATAAATGTATATGATCATCCAATAAGAATTTGTTTTGATGTATTATGATGAGTGTGGCTTATAGATGTGAGATTTGATATATCTTATAACATATAAGTATTATTATAGAGATTCTTGTTGGTATATGAGAAGTTTTGTTTCTTTTTTTTTATTACTTTTTTGTTCTTTTAATGTATGTGGCTTTAACTTTGTTCTTTAGCTCTTTATGTTTTCTCTTTTCTTTTGTGTTACATAATTGGCTTGTTGACTAAGACACTAAATGTGATACGTAAATATGGTAACTTTGATTTCAATGTCATATGATTCTATTTGGAAAGATTATATTCTGTTTCTCAAAAATTAATGTTTTAGAAATTTTTGATTCACAAAGATTATTTTTAAAAAATTTTCTATACATAATCATAATTTTATTAATTAGTTGTGTAGATTAGAAAATATTAATTAAGAAATTGAATTCTTGAATTATGATTGGTTTTTTTCGTCAACTAGTACAATTTAAATTATGCGGTCAAGTCTGGCGATGAGGAAGTCTTATCTTTGCAGAATAATTACAAACCATATTGGTTGGCTCTGCCTTCAATAGTTCCTTTGAGTGTTGCAGTGTGAAAACTTCCTGCTCCATCGAAATTGAAGCACTTCATATGGCAAGTCTTATCAGGAGCAATTGCTGTAGACGACCAGTTGATAAATCGCAAGTTGCGAGCGGATAATTCTTGTGCTCGATGTGGCATTGATCGGGAAACCATAAATCACGCATTGTTCATGTGTCCACGAGCACTACAGTGTTGGGCCCTCTAGTAAATTCTGACACCGACTGGGATTTTCCCATCGGAGAAGCTGCTTGAAAACATACAATACTTGCTTACGGGGGCTGTGGTACCACCCTCCCAAAGGGTTTTCCACATGTTCCCTTGGTTATTATGGTATATCTGGAAAGGCAGGAATGCCAAATGTTTTAATAACATAAACTGGTGTCAAACGGATATTTTAGACCTAGCAGCACAGGAGGCAGACTAATGCCTATCAGCCAATACAGAATCTGACATAACGCGAGAACCTCTAAGTCTCGGGAGGAGGGATGTGCCGGAAACCTTCCCAATTTCTGTGGTTTGGTGTAGTTTTGATGGTTCGTGGAAGATGGGGGATGCAATAAGCGGTCTATGATGGTATATGCCACAATCTGAAGACGCATCTATCATGTACAGTTGTGCGGGGGTCAAATATGACAAATCACCTCTACACGTTGAATTGTTGGCTTTCATGTGGACGTTAAAATGCTTATCGAACATGGGCAGACCATGTAATTTATTTATCACTGATTCAACAGATTTAATCCTTATTCTACAGAAGCCGGAGGATTGGCCGGTTTATGTAGCTGAATTAGCAGAAATTAACCATCTGAAGAGTATCTATTTCCCGTTCGAAGTCTTATATAGGGAGGAAGCTTGAACACGATTGCGAACCATCTTGCAAGAGCAGCCCGAGAACGAAATATGTTATCATCCTTTGTGGACACCTCACCGCCGAGTTGGTGTTCGGCGCTTCCTTTAGTGCCTTAATTGTTTTTGTGTTGTTTTATTTCTATGCTTTTGTTGTTAAAATTATAAAAATAAATAAATAAATAAAATAAAAAATTCCGCTTTGGAAAATTAAATCTTATATGTCTAAGCGTTGCAGTGGAAAAATTTCCAGTAAACTAAAAAAGTTTGGTTTACTGACATGAAATAGTGTAAAAATTAAATAAAACAACGTATTTATTTATTTTATTGTTTTTAACATGTATGAAAATTCTGGGAAAAAAATCAAACGTTTTTTTAAGGTGAATTTAATTGATTTTATCATTATATTACAATCTATACTATAAAGGAGGAGTACATTTGTAGAGGAAGTCATTAAGTTTGATGATATTTACAATGATTGTCATTAGTATAAAAATTTAAGAAGAAGAAAAAAAAATTCGCAAGGTTATAAGGGGAAAGTTTTTCGGATTTGGCTTCCATGTCTTGAGTTCGATTCTCCTTAAACACTCGATTAAGGCTACAATTAACTAGATCTAAATTAAATACACGCGGATCTTAACTTAATTTGGGTTTGACCCGGTTTTTTTTAAATATTTATCTTGTCTTCGGTTCGAATCTTTGTAATAGCATTTTATGTTTTTGTTAATTTTCGTTTATCTTTATGGATATTTACATATTTGTTAGGTAGTTTAGATATTATTGTAACTTTTTTTTAAAACCATCCTTAAATTATAGGTTAGATTTGAAAACGAATATTAGTAAGATATTTGAAAGATATTTTTTTACCTAAATAAAAAATCCCTAAACCCTAATCGAGAACCTCAAGTTTTTTTATATATAGAGATACTCTTCATTGTAGTTTACCACAATACATTCGATTTTCTTAATTTATTAGGCTGCACTTTTTGTAAGCATTATTTATTCATAATTGTTTAGAAGCATATTTGGTTTTGAATGTATTAGATTATATGTACAAATGGCTTTATAGAATCCAATTGTTTAATAATTTTCTATTAACTACATTTTTGTAGACAATCCAAACACAATGGAAAATAATGGAAAAAGCATCATCCAAGATGGATCCGGGTATAATGTTATGCGTTTAGTTATATTATGTTTTACTTTTATTGATTACTTTTATAAATGCTAACATTCATATAAATAATCGAAAATCGATACAAAATGAAAATGTATCATCATGAATGAAGAATCTGAGGTATAATGTTATATTGTTTAAGAAATGTTCATTAATTTGTTTATTACTAACATTAAAAAAATTGAAGATCATGGAAGCACCTTCGAATGATAAATAAGAGGGGTCATACCTTTTAAAATCTCTGATGGATCTCAGGTAATGAATACTACATGTAAGTTAATTCATGAAATTATTCGAAACTAACATGATGATGTCTTGTAGAACATTGATGCAGCTTTTAATGCACAAGAAAAATCCATGATAATGCCTTCAACGATTCAATATGTGTATGAGGTTAGGGTTTTTGAAATTCTTTATTTTATCTACTACGTTTATTTGTTAAAAACTTACTAATCGTATAGTATATTAATAATAGAAAAGCGAACAAAAACTTTTTAATGTAACCGTAAGAGAAGATCTTCATCACTATACTCAGGTAGTAAATTTAAATGCTTAGTATTATTGTTTTATAGTATAGTATGCTAATTTCATAATTAATTTATATGTACATCTGATAAATTTCAAAACGTGCAGGAAAAAGAAAGCATATTGTGACAAATGATCGACTTGAACTTTTGGCAAAGGTGGAGATTGCTACTAAGCGTGCAAAAAAAAAGAAAAGGATGCTTATTACAAAGGCGTCATTTATCAAATAAAGAAGTATATTGAAGCGCATGAAAGAAAACGAGAACTTGATATCGGTGATTGAGATTTTGCAGAGGATTCAAACGGATCCTAATTTCAATATCGAGACGGAGTTGACTGATCTCCAAGAGGAAAAACTTCAAGTTGATAATGAATTAAGCCACACCAATCCTTATGAAATTAACTATAGAGAGTGTGGTATTGATCTTTTAAATTAATGTTCTATGTATGGAAGTTTAAAAAATTTGTTTTTATTAAATTTAAAATACTTTTGTTATTGAAGTGTTTTTTATTATTGAAGTTATAATTGATTAATGTTTATTATTTCAGTACCTATATTATAGATGTAAACTAACATTATTAAATTATGTTAAACTAACATTACATGCGGTAAAAAGATAATTTATGACATTATACATATATACTTTATTCAAAATATTTAAAGTAACATTATTATATTGTGTTAATGTGGAAATAGGTTTTGTAGGTAATTTATATGAAGAAGAAATTATTCACGAGACGTTTTGAAGAATAATTTTTTATATTCTTAAAAGTTTTAATAAGTTAAAACATTTTTAAGTTTATTTTATCTTTTTGTTTTATTTCAACTATGTATAATTGGTCGAACACATTATTATTCGATATTATTTGAACACATGACTAGCTAATATTGTCAATATAAAAACATGTTTTGTATTTTTTATGTTTATAGTGAATTTTTTGTGTGTGTCAAATTATGAATTTTAATAGTTTTTAATGTTAAAACCATAAATTATTGACAATGCAAAAATGATACAAGATTAAATATACATATATACAGAATATTTTTGCAATATGAATTATACAAACAAACAATTTTTATAAGTACTTTTGCAATTAAATTAAAATGTGATTTAAATATATATATATATATATATATATATATATATCATACAAACATATACGATAATTTAATTCAATTTTTAAATCTCGAAATTTTAAAAATATTTTCTTCTTTTAATGGTAAATAGTGTCATATCTTGGGAATATGCAAAAAGTTATGACAACTCAATGAATTGTCATATTTGTGTAAGAAAGAGTTGTTCAAAGATTAATTTAAAGTTCATGTAGGTTACAAATTTGAATTTCAAATTCATTAAATTTTATAGTTTAGTTTTTCCTATAAATAGGTAGTAGTGTCACTTTCAAGAGTACAAGTTTCATCTAATAATATTAGTTTTAACTTCTTTGAAAAATTTTAAGAGTTTGTTTTAGTTTACAATATCATGAGTTCATCAATATCAATCGCTCAATCTTGCGTCTCAAGAAGAAGTCCAAGTCCAGAAACCCCACCAAATCCGAAAATCACTCTCAAAGTCATGGATCAAGAGGTTATTCAACAAACATTTTACTACTTTATATTTTTTAAAAACAATATTTAAGATCTTTGTAATTTATCAATGTTTGTATAATAATAATATGGGTATAATAGGGAAACTAATTTCTGTATTCTATTGAAATTCATACAAGATTGAAGAAATTTCTCGCAAATTATTGTGAGAAGAAACACATGGAATACAACACGGTCCAATTCATTTATGATGGAAAGCGTATTAATCCAAATGCAACTGCTGATTCGGTATTACAAATTCTCTTAATTATTTTATATACCTATTTGTGTATTCAATAATGCTAATTAAGTTTCTTATGTATTTTTTTTAGCTATCGATAGAAGAAGGTGATGAGATCTATGATGCACTTGAACAAATTGGTGGTGGTTTCTAATAATTTTTATTTACCAATTTTTAAGTTTCTTAATTATATATCGCAATGTTGTAATGTTATAATTAATGTACTAATGTTATTAATCTATAAGTTTTATCCTATTCAATTATGCTCAATCTATATTATTTACAAAACAAATGAATAGAATATATTACAATACAAAACAGTTTCATATTCATAACTAAAAAAAACAAAATATGTTACAAAATGTACTATATATGTTACATTGTACATATTAATAGAAAGGTTATTTATATAACCTTCTATGGGTATGTTTTTTTTTTTGCATTAGATTTATGTTGTGCGTTTTTGGTTGTTTTCAATAATTTACATGTAGAAAATATTATAAAATAGTCACATATGATAGAATTTCAGATAATTTGAGTTAAGAATTGTTCTATAACTAATTATATATAGATTAATTTTATCATTATTTTAATTTTCTATGAAAAAAGTATAAAGGAAATTTATATTACCTTCTATTTATCGTTAGTTTATTAGTTTTATAAAGTCATAATTAATAGTTTGTCAGCACTAACCTGTATAAAGCCAACATTTCCATGTCCAACAATCTGAAAAAATGTAAATTTTCAAAATCAATACATGTTGTGCATCTCCATATAAATTAAGTAGCAAATAATTTAAAAGAACAAACGAATATACAAAATGTTGACATATAATTATTACCACAATTTAAATCTTAAGTATGGTATGTTAGTTTGTAATTTGTATTACCTACTATAGTTTCGTTATTTACATGTAGATAATTAATAATATTTATATGTTTGCGTTTGGATTTGGCATTCATAAATTTTAGTTAATATATTAAGTTATTATTATTTATTTTAAATATGAAAATAGTGGAATTTAAATTGATAAACACATAATCTTTATATTATTTGAGATAATAAACAGTAGCCGAAAACATAAAAAAAAAAATATATTAATCCATGAAATCAATATCATGGTCACATCGGAAATTAATTTTCGAAACAAAAAATACATTACAGCTATATCCGCACCTATTTTTTCATGTTGAAGTCTTTCTATTTCTTCATTGACATTGAAATTTGGTTCACTTTTGATTTTTTTTTTTTAAATTGCTAAAGCATATTCTATCTTAGCTGCTTTCACTTGATTCTTGAAGAGTTTTTCTTTACATTATGCTTGGTACTTCATAATTAACATTGCTGAATGATATTTCATCGATTCTGTTAACCTCCCTATCCTAATTCCTATTGAATTTAGATCATCATTTGCTGCATTGGGATTCGGTTCATTGAATGAACTTGGTTGAATCGTTTCATTTGGTGAAGTTTGTTGATTCGGTTCATTTGTGGGAATAGTGTTGTTCGGATTCATTTTGAAATAGGATAGGTAATTAGAAGGAAGATGTTTTTGTTTAGTTT
>OVBE01007804.1:0-18008 GCA_900406425.1 Iberis pinnata
TTAAATCGTTTATTCAAAGCATCCGAAACGTGTGTAGGCAACACACTAGGCCCGACATCCCCAACATAGTCCTTGTACATAATTCTTAGTATCTCTGCACTTTCCTGTCTTGTTCTGGACGCTCTGAGCGTCACAAAACATGTATGTTCGGAATTATAAGTACGCACATGAAATATGGGCCAATCGTCAATTGGTGTTGCTTGGAGTTTCCATGAACATTCGCTTACCTAACATTTCACGACTAACAACAAGGGTGTCAATTTTTAAACGTTGTAATCGAACCTCTCAATCACAGTTAACATTTTCAACCTCTCTTCTAATTGCTCCCTTGTGTCAAAACTATCACCAACTCTTATTTTGAATGAATCAATATGGAAACTTTGTAATTGGTGTTGCCGATTTCCTTCACTTATGTAGACGTTTGACGAACACATCTTCTTCGTTTTCTCTATCTCTTCCACCTCGTCTGGACTCACTCCATACTCTGTGAAATTCTCATCCCCTAAGTCTATTCCGTCTGAATCTTCACAATAATCAAATATTATCTCATCTGATTCCTCTGCACTGTCTTCCTATGAATATTCTATAACAGCTTCCTCCTTTGGAGGATGTCTTATTTGCGGTCCATTCGTTGCAGGACTTCTTATTTGAGGACCTTCACTACCTCCACCCTTTGAGATAGGTGAAGCCTTTTCTTTGATCTCAACACAGAGACGAACCGGTCCATTGTTCCACTGACATAGGAATGTTCTCAAATGTCTGGTATTAGTTACATACACCGAAGGTTGATCCGGAGGTAAGCAACTCAAAACCTTATTCGGTAGCATGTAGCTCAAATTGACAACATAATGGGTTATCTCAATCTCGTATTCTTCAAGAACCATATCCATCAAATCTTCGAAAGATAACTTAATTTCAGCTAACATAGACCTAAACCCTTCAGATTTGTCGACAACAAACATATTCCTACCATTACTTTGTCTCCACTTTCCACAAACAAGTATAAGTTTAACTTGGGACATTTCGTCAATACAATTAACAAATCCGAACTCAGAAATTGAAGATCTCGATGGTGGTCTCTGCAATTGAAGAACTCCAAGGTCCTCGCAGTAATTGAAGCTCTCGATCGTGGTGGTGCATGGAAATTGAAGATGGCGATTGAGGCTGAAGCAATTAAAGGTCTCGATGGTTGTTGAGGTAATTGAAGTTGTTGAAGTTCAAGGTGGTTGAGGTAATTGAAGATGTCGGGGATGCAGATGTACGGAAATGGTCGATATACCCAATGGGGCTACTGTAATCAAGAAAACGACAGTGTATCATAACAGTAAGAAGGAGGCGGAAGGGTCTATAAAATCTGCAATGTTGATCACAACTCTGCAACCCACGACACTAAACTGCAACACGGGAAACATATCGGAAACATATAACAAATCTTCAATGCTTCAAAAAATCGGCACTGTTTACAAAGAATTCGGCAACGATGGCCAAAAATCTTCAACTTTCAAACGTCTTGTATTTTCAACTGACTGTTCGGTTTTCGCTTTTGTCAGACTTTTTACTTTCTCCATTTGTAGGTTCTGACCTACTAAAGTAAATATCCTATTTTAAGGGGTTTTTTCCTCTTTATTGATTTAAGATACCGACATTATTTTCTCTATAAAATCCCAATCCTCCCCATTAGAACTTCCTTACCCAAACCATATTTCTCTCGTAAAAATAAGATCTACATCCACAATTACATCATGATTTCGTCAAATTCCATGGAACCCAGTAGGAGAGTCAGGGTGCTTATCGAGAACCAGCAGGGGTGAAAAGACCTTTACTCAATGCGTGTTCATTGTCGCATGAGGGAACTCATGGTGAACTATTGCAAGAAACATTTCCTCACATGCAGTGCTGTCAGATTTGTCTATGATGGCCGCCGACTTGGACCAAATCAGACACCTAACTCGGTAATTTAAATCATTGTATTGCCGATTTATTAAAACCATTATCGATTTATTGTAAAAGATGCAGATTTTTTGTTAGTCTGTTGCAGATTTGTGGTTGCCGAATTAGTTTTGTGTTGCAGATTTATTTTAAACTTCAATCATGTACTGATATACATGTTTTTTTCCAGTTGCATTTCGAAGAAGAAACAACAATAAATGTGTTCTCGGGGATGGTCGGTGGTTGTGGGAATGACAATTAACTCTATCTCTCTCTCTCTCTCTCTCTCTCTCTCTCTCTCTCTCTCTCTCTCTNCTCTCTCTTTCTCTCTCTCTCTCTTTCTCTCTCTCTCTCCCTCTCTCTTATGTTATTTGTTCACTTTTAATTTTCAGACTTCTTTTCATTTTGATGTAATGTTATTCAACTGGTTTAAGACTAATTTCTATCGTTTTTCATCAAACCTAAAACCTATTTTCTCGCATTGCATGTAATATCGAACTCTAAATGTTGCTAAATGTGCATCGTATGATGGTCATACTATTTCAACATGTTGTTGTCGTTGAACAACATCTGTTTTAATAGTGCAAACAACATACACGATCCACATTCTCGCAGCATTAGAGTTCGATAATACGTGAAAACTGCATACCCAATACGAAAAAACTGCAAAGGAAATTACTAAAAGACTGCAATTCAAACTTCATAACCCAATAATTATCATTGTTCAAAATCATAAGAGGGTTCAAAAAAACTTAAACATTGTCATTAAAAACATAAAAATTAAACATAAACAACGACATTAACGAAGCTTTTCATCAATTTGACGGTCCTCCAGACCCGTTGTGGTCATTTCCCAGATGTGGGTTTCCAATCCGCGCCCACTCTTCGTACAGCTTCTTCTGCCTTGAACACAGCCTGTTCAGTTCCACCTCGATGTCATAACCCACCGCCTAGATCTGCTTGAGTAGAACACACACTTTAGCGTTCTTGCGTTCGAATTTGATTAGAGCTCTATATCCCTCATGCATCTCCTTCATACGGTTCTCCATTCTATCGATCCTCCCATGGTAATGTTTGTGCAGCTTGTCGATCTCGTGCTAGTAGTGGATTTTCAAGACTTCGGTGTAGCCATCATCCTCCGAGTCACTTGATGACTACAACAAACAAAAGAAAATATTAGTGGTATGAAACCTTAAAAGTATTTGTGTATCATGGAACAACCTCTCTTTTCCTTGGCTTCGAACGCTTGTTCTCGACCCACACTTTCTTTCCCTTGTCCATTTTTTGGCTTGAAAAATTAATGTTATGAAGAAAATTTTCTGATAAAAATTTACTTTTAGGGTTGGCACTATTTACAGAAAGTGAAAAGGGGTAAACGAAGGGTTGCGATTCTTGTACGCGTTTCGTGTTCTCTCACAGTCTTCTTCTTTAATTACGGTTAATCATGACTTTTAATGCAAGGGCACATTTTATTAGGAGATAATTAGGTAAGACAATAACCATTTCGAAGATTTTTTCTCACTACAGAGTTGTTTTGTGTGGCAAAATTGTTTAAAAACCATCAATTACAAACAAATCTACATTAGTAAGTTACATGTTCTCAACGAGCGGTTGCAATTGTTCAACACGTTTCATGTTCTGACACGGTGTTCTTTAATTATGTATAATGATGACTTTTACTGAAAAGGCACACCTTTTTAGGTGAGACAACTACAATTTCGAAGTGTGTTTACCATTGGAGATTTGTTTGGTGTTCCAGATTTGTTTCAAAAACTGCAATAAGAAACAAATGTGCAACATACTTTGTTATTCAAAGTATTCAAAAAGACGTCGGTTTAATCATGTTCTACTGTTAAAAGTTTCTTGAATAAAAGCAGAATTTAGGGTTCATCTCATTGGGACACGATTAAAAAGATTTGAAAAATGGGGAGATATAGCTACAGCCTTAGTGACCAAGAGGAAGCCCCTGGTTTCGGCCGTAACTCAACTGATGAAGATGAGGTCAACAGCCCCAATCCACCCACTGGAGTGCAGTTCGATGGTACAGACCCATCGGAATTTGGAGCGCCGGTGGTGTGTTACTGTGGTGAGGATGTTGTCCTCCAAAGCGCCACTATCTTTCCGAATGAGGGGAGGTTGTTCTACACCTGTCCTAATAGAAATGTATGTGTAACCGGTTATTTTTCTTTAGTTGCAAATTTCTTTTATAATAACAGATTTGTTTACGAAACGGCAGAAGATGTATAAAACTGCAATTTAAGTTTAATAAAATTTACTTTTTGGACTGCATACTCCTACTGATTGATTGTAATTGTCATAGGATGGTGGTGCCACATTTGGAAGTGGTGGGACATGGCGGTTATCGAAAAAATGAAAAATGTTTGAGATCAGACTGAGAGCGCTCTCATACAAGAGGTTACTAAGATTTAGCAACTAGATGCTTTGCAAAACGAGGTGCTTCAGACAAAAGCAGACATGAAAAACTTGAAGAAGAAGCTGAATGTGCTTTGTGTTGTTATGGTTGCCGTCATTGTATATTTTCTAGTGGTCTATCTCGTCATTTGATAGACCGATTTGTAGTCAAACAATTTTCAAATAAAATGTTGCTTTGGTTCCGTTATGTGCATGAAACAAATTGGTCACTCTGGTTTCAATATTGGGAAAAAAACACCATCCAAAACATATCTTCAACACACTTAAAACGACGTCGTAAACATTGAAAAACATCGAAAATTTCTAAGGGATAACAAATTCAAGACATCAATTAGTGCTCCATCAACTCACGGTGGGTCTCAATTGGTGTATAAAGGTTTTATTGTGAGAGGTGGTCTCAATTCTATTGTCTTTGTTGGGTGTAATTAATTTATATCATTCAGAGGATAAAAATACATGTCTCCTAAAAATATTATAAAAATATATTATTTTCGCATTTTAAATATCAATGTAAAATTACATAATATCAGTTAAATTGATATTCTATTACAAATTTTACATTATATTCTATTAGCAAACTAGAGTGATGAGTTACTTACGGGTTAAATCATAATAATGTAAGGGTGAAAGAAAAGAACTCTACATATGATTCCATTTAAATAAGCTTGAAGGACTCCCATAGTTATTGGTAAAATAAATACCATCTAATCTAGTAGTCCATGAAAATAATTGACCACATTGAGCAGGTATGGAAGAATCATAGGCTTCCAGGTCAAAATAATTCTTCGGGTTGGCTCCGTAACTAAGATGGCAATGCCATACTTTACGCTTCCTCAAAACTGGACTAGACCCAACCTCATCTTCTTTGAATGCAATGATATAAGAAGGATCTTTGTACTTTAATTGGTGAAATCTTTGAGGTTTTTTTGTTTTGGGTTCCAAACGACATGTAAGGTTAAGAATAATACCATGAGGGAGTGCATTATTAATTACTATACGATTCTCTTCACAAGCTTCATATATTCCTAAACACATAGACGTAACTAACATAAAAATTATGAGATGTTTCATTTTCTGGATATAGATAATTTTTGATATGTCAAAAAAAAAAAAAAAATCTGGTACAGAAAAGAAAATCAACATGTAGTATTTATTATACTTTTGTGTTGAAAACGTCTTAGTTTTATTTAGTAAACGTGAATTAAGTTAAGTTGTGGTCCAAAGAACACTTAGTGTCAGAAAGTGCGGTTAGCCGGTGAAAACAAACAAAACTAATACATTTCCATTTTAAAGTAGCCATAAAAAAAAATGAAAGTTCAAAATCTAACAGAAATTTAGTTAATGTATTATTTAAGTATTTGGACTATAAGGTGTATTAAGTATATCGATCGAAAGGAAAAAAATTAAAGAACCAATATAACTTAACAAAAAATCAAAAATAAAATAAATACAATTTTAATATATCTTAATGATACAAAATAATGATATATATATATATATATATATGCTAAAATAAAATAAAAACTTGGAAAGTAAATTTAGCATCTGACTCTTTCTACACATGTTACTCAAAAAGAGATAATGGTGTGATTAGAGATGTAGATATTAAAATTGAATTAGATTTCAAAATTGATTTGATCGATAAATTATAACTAACTAGAGATTTAAAAACTGAAAATATGATATCTGATTAAAAATATAGGGTGTACAAATAATTATAATGGATGGAATGTTCAAATTAACAGTTCATAGGAAAATATAAGTTTAGAATGTAGTTTTTGCCGAATTTTCTAGATGCTCTTCTTTTTTTTCATAGTTTTTTTGGAGGCTCCTCAAAATTTATCAGATTTTGGCTCGTAGAAGCTTGGGTTCCAGTAGAAATAGTTTGGCATGAATGTGCAATTATTGCATTTTAACATGCCAAACTATTTCTTCTCAAATTGTTAATATGATCTACTATCTTTTGAAAAGTAAGGTTTTACTCTTTTAGTCATCTCTTTTTGGTCTTTGTGTGGGTCGGATCTTCATTCCTTCGGATCTTGATCCCAATGGAGTCCACCACCAACAATGCCCCCTCTCGTCCAAGTTCATCGAGCGAGTCCTAAAACGTTGACCGTATCCTTAGATATCTAAAAGGGGATCTGGGTTAAGGTATATGGATGAGAAGCACCAAGAGCACTGAGATAGTTGTATATTGTGATGCGGATTGGGCTGAAGATAGGGTTGATAGGAAATCAACCACTGGTTATTACACTTTCATTTGTGAAAACTTGGTAACTTGAAAAAGCAAAACGAAAAAGATAATCTCATGTTTTAGTGCCGAAGCCGGGTATAGGGAAATGAGAAAGTTAACAAATGAGCTCACATGGCTAAAAAGATTATTAATAAGGGACTTGGGCACTAAGACAAAGGAACCCATCACCATGCATTGTGACAAGTGACAACCAAGTTGCAATACACATAGGCCATGTTTGTTTGCCAGTCGCTAGCGGCAGCGATTAGCTGCAGCTGTTATCAGTCGATGGTTATATTCGTTTGCCAGTCGCTAGCGGCAGCAATTAGCAGTCGCTGAATCTTTTTTGAAACGCTAGAAAATTTGGCGGCTAAAATTTTTAATCGCTGCGATTAGTCGCTGGTCCAGCGACTGACAAACGAACACAATTTTAATCGCTACCGCTAGCGACTGGCAAACGAACATGGCCATAACATCCAACAATGTGTTTCATGAGAGGACCAAACATATAAAACTTTATTGTCACAAGGTAAAGCAAATGGTAGAACAAGATGTTATTCTTCCATGCTACACAAGAAGCTCCAAGCAATTGACATATATTTTTACTAAGGTTACAAGCTTGAAAGTTTGTGAATTCATCAATGAAAAACTTGATCTCACAACTCTCTCTCAAGCCTAGAAGACCCTTCCATAAAGTCTATACTTTTTTTTTTTCTCAATATGATTTTATCCCAAGTAGTTTCTATATTGAGGTTTTTAATGAGGTAAGTATTCATGGTTATAATTTCAGTCATTTATCATGATTAAGCTTGAATATTAATCTAAAGAATAGCAAAGACAATAAGAAGCCCACTAAAACATTGAATGCCAAAGGTGTGAGAGTATTGGAATAAGGTTCTAAGGTTTTGGAAAGGTGGCTCAGGATGCAAGTCTTAGAGACTCCGAGAAGTGCAAAAGTAGTGGAAAATGATCTATTAACATTCTTGAAGGTGTTTACCTGTTGGGTGAAGGACGCTCTAATGTGTTCATTAGGTTATCCTTAAAAGGGTAGACAAAGCTTAAGCTGAAATAGACTCACAAGGTTTTGAGATATGATTGATTGTTGCCATATTCTTATGGGTTTGAACGGTTGAAAATAAAAACAAAAACATTAACTTCTTGAACAAAAAAAAAAACATTAACTTATTGGTAAATGAATTAATATATATATATAATATTTTATTGATGGAAATGTTGAGAATAGAAATGAGAAGATGGTTTGATGACTTCACCTAAGCTCAAAAAGTAATAAAGAAAAAAAACAGACATGAATCCAAATCTTCCTCTTTTGCCGATCAGTAAAGGCCCTTCTTCACTCACATACAAACTTCTCCTATGTACACAATAATCTCCAACCAATAAAATCCCTCAATACCTAAAGTAAACAAGTGAAGCTAAAAAAAGAAGAAAATGAATAAAGGGAAGAAGAACTCATAGAGAGAGATCACATGGCAATGAAGATGAGAATGAATGAACAAATCATAAAGACCTGAAACTCTACAGTCTACACTAATGGTAACACTTAAGAACTTATGTGAGATTATTGAGAAAAGGTAATGAGGAGGTTTCAGAAGAGTGGGTTTTTTGAGATTTAACTGCTATAATGCCTCACTGAGTACTCCAATACGTCTTTGCTTGGACAGACAATCTCCTTAACCCGAGTACCGTTCTTGTATATCTTCACTGTCGGTACAATCCTCACATTCTCTGCATTACCTACCCAAGGACATTTATTGATGTCCACCTAACCAAAAAAAAGAGAGTACAATTTAAAGTCAATAGCTTTCTACAGACTACAGAGTCATGTTACTTTTACCTTGAGGAAGTGTATAGATGGGTAACGAGAACATAGTGAGTCCACAAATGGAGATATCTGTTTGCATTGACAATCAGAGTCTGTTGCGAAATGGATAACCAAAACTCCTGGATTATAATCATAGTTAGATCAAAGAAAGATATCACTATAAGATGCAGACAAGCATAACCATATTATTTACCTGGTAGATTCATGGCAGCTTTAAACTGTTCACGACTGTAAATTTCCTCGACTTCACCACCAAATTCCATATTCAAAACTTCTTCTCCACGAGATTTCTTCAATGCAACTTGAGCATGAAACAATGATTCAGCAACTTCCTTGTCATGAGGTAGTTCCCTTCTCAAAGCTTCATAATCACTCACTGCAGCTTCCCATCTTTCCATCTACAGTATTGAATATACAAAGCTCTAGCACCAGCATTAAAAAAATTACAAGCTGAACAATTCGTGTCAGCAAATTTTATGCACCTTGCAATATGAGGCAGCTCTCCGAAGAAGAGCCTTGGTGTAACTTGGTTGGAAACGCAGTGCTTGGTTACAATCTTCAATTGAGCGTTCCCACATTCCAAGTTTAAACCAACAAGCTGCCCGATTACAATATAAGATAGCATTGCATGGGTGAAGCCTAAGGCCTTCTGCATAAGCTGAGCTTGCTTCTGTGTATCTTTCTGACTTATAGAGATCGTTACCACGAGCACGAGCCCTGACAACCAATGTAACTGTGTTGAGTAACATAGCAACTTCATTGCTTCGTGGATCGATTTGGCTAGCTTTCTCAGCAGCCATAACTGCATTTTCAAACCTGCAAGAATTCATCATCTGCTCTTTTACCCCTTTTTCCACTGATGGCATTCAATAGTTTTATCTAAGGTTTTTTCTAATCTCACCTTCCTATTGCCATCTCGATTTGAGTTTTGACAAAAAATGTATAAGCTTCACAGACCATACCAGAAAACAGAGTCTGCGAACAGGATACAGGGAACGGCTCTACTTTGGGAACTTCTAATAGCTTCGATTGGGCATTATCAAGCTGATGAAGTTTCAAAAGTGCTTCTACTTTACTCACAACTAGCTGTAGATTTTAGACACAACCGTTAAAAAGATAAATGACTCTGATTTTTCGTAAACTGAATTCTTACCTGAGGAGAAAAATCTGCTCCAGAAGCAATGGCAGCATCTGCTTCTGTCAAAACAGTTTTCCAGTCACAGAGCCTTCGTGCATTTACGCATTTGCTCAAATGTTTCTCAATTCCTTCAAGCTTCTGCAACTCCATAGGATATGATTGTTTGCCAGTAAAACACAGATGCTTCCTTGCACTAGCAACCTGACCTAATCTGCAACGATGTAATTAAGGCACATTGAAGTTTCACACAAACATATCAATTTATAAGCAATTTACCTAATAAGCAATAAGGCCAAACGGTGATGAGCCCTTGCATAGTTTGGATCCGATCTGACAGCTTCTTCACACTCCTTCACAGCTTCGCCGATTCGACCCAATCCCGTTAATGCGGCTGCTCGATTGCTCCGGTAAGCAGCATTTGTCGGTGATAAAGCTATTGCCCTATCGTACAACCTCAACGCCTCATTGAACAAACCCTTCCTATACATTTCGTTTCCTACTCTCTTCACTTCCTCCGAATCCGAACTTAAGATTGATTTCTTCCATAGGGTGTCTGCTCCGAC
Source organism: Iberis pinnata (assembly GCA_900406425.1). Taxonomy (NCBI): domain Eukaryota; kingdom Viridiplantae; phylum Streptophyta; class Magnoliopsida; order Brassicales; family Brassicaceae; genus Iberis; species Iberis pinnata. The sequence continues at coordinate 10,140 of OVBE01007804.1, forward strand.
GGGACTACTTCTGCTAGAGCTACCGACGGCGACAATCACCGGGGAAGTCGATGCTTGTTTCGCCGGAGATATACTGTTTCCGCCTCGTATTATGCTTCCGTGTCCGTAAGTTCCTGTGCCAGATCCGAGAACGTCGCTTCTTGAGCGGTTTTGTGTCATTCCTGTTATTTGGATTTTCCCGGAGGGACAAATGTTTCCAGTAGGAAGTACATTCGCCGTCGTAGCTGGAGACGTAGCAGAGCTTTGAGTAGAGGTAATGAGTGGTTGTGAATGTGACGAGTCTGATCTAGGTTGACTTGTCGTCCTTAGATTCCCACTAGACCCAGATTGACTACCTCGAACCGAACAGGATCTTCCGATAGCTGGAGCAAGTCTAACCCGACCCGTTACAGATCCGGAAGAGCTAGAACTGCTACTACTAGTGGTGGTGAGCCCACGTGGCTGAGAACGAAGTGGAGAAACTGGCGAGCCAAGATCTAGTTCACGGAAATCGGGCTTATTGACCTCAGAGCTCAATGAATCACGGAGATGATCGGCAAGACTGTCAGATTCAGGAATGGCTTTACCTGACTGCGACATTTCGATTTTCTGTCGCACAAACAAACAAACAAACAATATCAGTGAGTAATCGAAGGAAACTCTAATAGAGTTTAGTATCTAAGGTTTAGCCCCGGCAAGAAGTTAAGAGCAATGGAGAAGATGAGTGGAAGACTAGATACTCTGAAGAAAGACATCGAAGGGAAAGAGAGAGCGATGGGTATCTCGTGATTTAAAATGGTGAAGCAAAGAATGAATGCGAGAGTCTAGAGAGAGAAAGTGACTCTAAAAGAAAGAGAGAAGCTGAGCCACCAATATTTAACAATAACATCATAATACAGTAAAATAAAACATTGATAAAAAAAAGGTCATTTATTTAATTCCGTTTGATAGTGGAAAAAAAAGAGTTCTTTAACAAAGAACAACAAAAATTTGAAAAGCAAAGTTGGTAATAATTAAAAATATGACCGAATTGAATTAACGAACTTTAAGATTATAGTTCCAAAATTAAAATTAACAAAACATACTTTCATTTACTTTAAAAGCTATAAATAAATGTTACAATATAGTTCCAAAATTAATAACAGAAATTGCAGGAAAAATTATCTTAGTTTTTAAATGATCTTGAACTGAAAACCAAGATTCATTTTTATCTATTAGTATTATTATGTTTGCTAGTATACAAATAAACAACTATTGAAGTCTAATAATTAACCATAAAGCGAACAAATGGAAAGTTAAAAGCAAAAAATGGAAACAAATCTCGTGAAGCAGCAGGTGAACAAGAATTATTTTATTTTTTTTGCAAACAATTATTATATTACAATTCAAGAATTTTCGTATTCATTTTTTTAGCTTATTACAAAAACGTTCACGGGACAAAAAAAAAGAGTACATTCCCATTGCTTATAAAATACTTATTGTTTAATTAATAATAATTTATGATTTTGTGGCGATAATTTAGGATTATTTTTAGAAGAAAAAAACAAGGTGGTAAGAAATCTGCTCAATAATTAATTATACTAAAAATATGCTTACTTCGCTTTCGGTGTTGTCCGATTTTTTCTTGTACTTTGGCGCTTACTACTAAAAATCTCATTCTCGGCTAACGGGAACTGACGTACACGCTCCTAGCCATCTAACAAATTACATACAACATTGTGGTATATTGAAAGAATTGATAAAACAGGTTATAAATAATATAGTAATTAAAATAATATGTTAAATTTTTAAAAATTAAAAATATAATCTATTTTATAGTAAATTTTCTATTAAAAAAACTTTAAATCATATCATAATATTTTGTTTATTTGGTTTTTATTATCCTATTTCAATAATATTTTTTTTTAAATGTGAAAATTTTGCAAAAGAAAACATTTAACGATACTACGAAATGGTTATGCAGAAGAAAATTTTGAAAATTGTACCTAACAAATAATTTTACGTAATCAAAATAACAACTTTGCATAAAAATTATACTTGATACCTGTAACTTTTCCAAATAAGTATACTAAACAACTTTTACCAAATTATGTACAATAACTATAAACAACAATTAATTTCAAAAATAACTTTTCCAATAAACTGTATTTAATAAAAAAGATAATTATGAAAAAATCTAAAAAAAAACAATCTAAATTTAAGTTATAGACCATATCTTTTTTAATTGAAGATATAGTCTAATATTGAAATAATTATCCTTTTAACTCAAATATTAATTTAGTTTAATTTTTGTATAAATATATGACTAACAATGATCCTAAATAAATCTATTATCATTAAACACATTTTTAAAACCAACAATTTGACATGGAAACCCTTAAATCTTTGGAAAATGTATGATTATAAATTAGTATTCGTTCGGATACTTAATTAGTAAAGTTTTTGTGCATAGTTAATTCACTTTGTTTGTTTCATATTTTTTCGGTAGAGTTAGTACGTATAGTTAATTCACATCTTCTAACGCATAGTTATTTAGTAAAGTTTTGTTGCAAATCTGTTTATGAAAAGTTATTTCGTAGTGGTTTTTATATTGATCTGGATGCATATTTATTAAGTATAGTTTCTTGAAAATTTTATTTTTAATATTAGTTGTTGTGTATAGTTATTGTACATATTTTGGTAAAAGTTGTTTTGTATACTTATTTAGTAAAGTTACATTTATTAAACATAGTTTCTATGCAAAGTTGTTATATTGATTCTGTAAAAATATTTGTAATGTAAAGTTTCCAAATATGATATATATATATATATATATATATATTTTAATCAATGTTTTATAAGAAACTAAATATATTATAGATTCATGATTCCAAAAACAAATGGCTTGAATATGATAATATAAAAAAAACAAGTTTTCGAAATATAGTAATATGATATAAAGTGAGTTTTTAGACATTTTACTATAAAAAGACTATATGTTTATTTAAAAATATAGCCTATTATTTTTTATTAATATATTATTTTTAGTCTATTTTATTAATTCTTCCAAATAAAAACGCATACAGATTAATATAAAAAAATACTAAATAACTTTTCATAACAAATTTGCAACAAAACTTTTACCAAATAACTATGCATCAAAATATGTGAAATAACTATACATATTAATTTTACTGAACAAATTTGGAACAAATTAAGTGATTTAACTATGCACAACAATTTTACTAATTAATTATGCATACGAATACTAATTTATAATTATACCTTGTTCAAGGATTTAAAGAGTTTCTATGACAAATTGTTGGTTCTAAAAGGTGTTTAATGATAATATATTTTTTTAGAATCATTGTTAACATATATTTATACAGAAAATAAATTAAATTAATATTTAAGTCAAAAAGATAATTATGTCAATATTAGTCTATATCTTTAATGTCAAAAAATATGGTCTATAATTTGAATTTAAATTGTTTTTAGATTTTTTCATAATTATCTCTATATTTTTTTCCATTTTGAATTCGGAGAGTTGGATATTGCATATATAAACTATTACCATGAATGTAATTAATACTGTAATTTGTTAGCTATGCGAATTCATTAATAAACTATTACAAATTGTTAATTTTTACACGAACTAACAATTTTGTGCTAATTTTAACAAAATAATTAATAATGTTTAAATTAACATTACCAATTTGTAGACTCGTGAATTCATTAAACAAACAAAAAAACGACGTTGTTTTTAATACACTCACCAATTTAACAAAACAACTTCGTTTTTAAACATAAAAAATTAACCCTTTCATCCATCTTTCATCTTCTTTCTTCGCCATCGATGTCCAGCAATTTCAAAACTCAATCGGAAGATCCAAATTATAAATTATGATCAACATATAAAGTAACTTATTTTCTCTATTTAAAACCCAGTCCACTACACATAACGTATCAAAAAACGATGGAATATTAATGTGATGATAAACGACGGTTTTGTGAGACTCCTAAGCTTCCTCTCTTCTCTATTCCACTCACTAGAGCTTCTAATACTTATGGCCTAGCGAATCCTGTTGGGATTTTATAGGTCCATAAACAATGACCATATCAATTTCTGATGAATAAGAACAGAAGCAGAAGCGTACATGATGTATCTATGCTTTTGGTTTCTAAATTAGGAAATGGATCTTCCAAAATAAACCCTATGTGACTTTAGATCTCTGGTGATAGGGTGCAGAGAGTTTATGTATTTTCGGCTAGGGTTGCCTTGGAAACCATAACCCTCTATTTATACAAAATCAATTTCTAGTTTGGCCCCTCATTAATCTAGAAATTGCTAAAGTATTCACAATTAATTATTTCATAACACTTATGCCTCAAGTCTTTACTTTATTAGAAAAGTGACCACATAATATTTGACATATTAAATAATAACCCTAACACTTTATTATATACATGTGTGATCCAAAATAGATCTTACAATCTCCCACTAGATCATATATGTATTCTGAAAAAAGTGTTAGACCTTAGTGAGCTTAATATTGTCATTATTTTCAAGGCACAAACAATCTCGTCCATTAACCATATCAACTTAGGATCATAGCGGTTTTTGTTATATCAATCATAACTAACTTTCCATGGTCACATAAAGCAACATAGCTGAATGACATAGATCAATTATGAAACATGTGGCATGAAAATCAAATGAAAGGTGATCGGTACATGTCGATTTTCAACTGGTCCTACTTTAGTGAGATCTTTTAACTTTGTTGTACAAAGTGTAAACCAAAACTTAACTTAAACTTTATTTCTGATCAGAACATGTGTAAAACACAATCAAATAATATAGAACATGAAACTGACTAACAAACTCCCACTAAATCGAATGATCGTCAAACACCAAAATGCGCATTCGTTTGAGGAACTATACTAATGGAGTTTTTCCTTAAGTGTTCTATGAAAACCTGACCACTTTGTACCCTTCCTTAACTCGGCATTGTAGGTCTACATATTTAGACTTTATCGAACTCCTATTATTACCGGAGTACCAAACGACTACCTTATTGTCACTATAAAACTTTAATGGTACTTCAATTCTTACAGAATTTCTAGCCATGTGACAAAATATCTAGTCAAATGTATCCAACCAAATTTCCTTAAAATCATTATCAAATAACCTAATGATCTCTCAAATATCTAATTAAGGATAGGTGAATATATACCATTTGTTCTATTTAGATACCTTATGACTCTTATGGTTGTCCAATGGTCCTAATCTGAATTGCTTAAGTATCTACCAAAAACTCTAAGAAATGTATGCAATATCCGGACGCATACAAACTTGAGCATAAATTTCCAAATTTCCTTTAGGGCACTGGTCGAGACAAAATTTGTCTCCCTTAGCAACTGGAGTATCCCCTGGTTTGCAATCCTGCATGCCAAATTTCTTAAGCACTTTATCGATATAACTCTTTTGTGACAATCCAAGAATTCCTCGATAACGATCGTGATGAATCTTAATTCCTAAGACAAAAGATGCCTCACCAAGATCTTTCATCTCAAAATTTTCTTTAAGAAATCTCTTGATTTCAACCAGCGTGCTTATATCATTAGTGGCCAATATATCGTTGACATATAAAACCAGGAAAATACACTTCCTACCACTTGATACACACAATCTTCAACCAAATTCACCTCAAACCCAAAGGAGATGATAACCTTATAAAATTTTTGGTACCATTGACGAGACACCTTTTTTAGCCCATAGATGGATTTTGTCATTTTGCAAACCATTTTCTTTGCATCACCTAAGGCAAAGTTTTCTGGTTGCTCCATATAAAGTGTTTCATCATGTCTCCATTAAGAAATGCTATTTTGACATCCATTTGATGAAGCTATAAATCATAATGTGCAACAAGGGCCATAATTGTCCTAAAAAAGTCCTTTGAAGAAACTGGAGAAAATGTCTCTTTATAGTCACTACCTTCCTTCTGAGTATAACATTTTGCCACCAGACGAGCCTTACATTTCCACATTACCACTCGAATCCCTCTTGGTTTAAAATATCCATTTACAACCAATGGGTTTCTTACCTTCTGGTAATTGGACAATGTCACAAACTGTATTGTCTAGCATTGAATGATACTCTTCTTTCATTGCTTCAATTCACTTTTCTGAAATGGAAAAACTCATAGTATGGCGGAGTTGATAGGATCATCTTCCACAAGAGTTTGATTTTTCTCATGTTCCGTTAGAAATACTATATAATCATCTGAAATAGCATTTCTCCTTACCCTAGTGGATCATTGCAAAACAACCTGATCTTGCTGCACCACTTCTTGAGAATTTTGAATTTGACCTTCATGTTGGATATCATCAACATGCTGATTTGGATGAAGAACCTCATTATTAACTTGAGATTCTAAACCTTCATGTTGGATATTATCAGCATCTTGAGTTGGAGGAAGAACTTCATTATCAACTTTAGGTTCTAAATTTGCTATGTCAAAAGCAATTATATGAATCGATATTTGCACTAAAGCCGATTCTTCCTCACATATGATATCCCTAACTTTATTTCTCCCCCAAATTCAATATCCTCAAAGAATTTAGCTATTTTCGTCTCAAAAAATATTCTTTAGAGTGGGATCATAAAATTTATAGCCTTTAGATCGTTCAATATGCCCAACAAAGTAACTGCTCATAGTTTTGGAGTTCAATTTCTCTTCATATGGCATGTAAGGCCTAGCCTTAGATCGACATCCCCCATATGTAAAAATGCTTTAGATTGAATTTTTGGTCTAGTCCAAAGCTCATAAGGAGATTTTACAGTTGCTTTAGTTGGTACTCTATTAAGAATGTAAGTTGCAGTCTTTAATGCCTTTCCCCATAGTGATCCATGTAAGGTAGAATGACTAATCATATTCCTTACCATGTCTTTAAGAGTGCGGTTTCTTCTTTCAGATACACCATTCATGCTGGGAGACTGATGACTCTGAATTTTCATGGTTTTTACATGTCATTTAGCATCAATTCTGAGGTCTTTAGGCGTGCAAACATCACATTTATAGTTGATTTCAGTAAGTTTATGATTTTTAGGACTTTTGCATTAGAATTTGCATATGCACGCATTTTGGATATTTTTCAGGACTTTTAGGAGTTTTCAGGAAGGATTTGTGAGATTTCAGAAAAGCGGCATTTAACATGGAATGGATTAGCACTTAGCATGGAATAGACTAACACTCAATAGGATCGATCCCAACTTCAAGCTGGATTGATCTTTGCTCATCCCATATCGATCCTGCAACACATTTATGGATCGATCCCAAGCAGCTTCTGGATTGATCCCAAGCAGCTTTTGGATCGATCCCAAGCAGCTTTTGGATCGATCTCAGCTGCAATATCTGGATCGATCCAGATCGATCCCAGCACGCATCCAGATCGATCAGATCGATCTCGCGTCAAACTTCTGGATCGATCCCAGCACTCAATACCAGATCAATCTCGTTCAAGCCACAAACAAGCTGGATCGATCTCAAGCTCAACTTCTGAATCGATCCCACCAAGCGTCCCCAACTCAGATCGATCTCGCACTTACCAACTTGAGTCAAACACGCTCCGACCCGACTAACTCAATTCTGAAGTGGACCTGACCCAAGATCCGAGCCAATAATTAGTTTTTGTCTTTAGTGCGATTTATGGCTTTTCTCTGAACACTATAAAAGCCTTAATTCACCTCCTTTTGCAAAAGTCTTGTTTTTCTTTCCTTTTTAGGTTTTGTCTTAGGTTTTCATTTTCCTTTGTTGTTCTTCATGTTCTTAGGTGTTAAACCCATAATCTTTAAAGTTTATGCTAATCTTCTGTTTTTCCTTTACTTTTCTGCTTAGCTTTAGGTTGTTG